>CM052656.1:116991389-117034164 GCA_028533165.1 Leontopithecus rosalia | reverse complement strand
AGGTACAGGTAAATTAGCATGTTTGACTACAACAGAGTAATTTTGTCACAAAATTCTTGAATACTCTCTCCCTCTTTTTAAATGCTTTTCTTTTGTGTTTCAGTTTAGGTTACTTCTTATTTTTTATTTTCAAGTTCAGTAATAATTTCTGTGCTGTGATCTGTCTTCTAATAACCCTATCCAAAGTATCCGTCATCTCCGATGTGCTTTTATTACACATTTTCTTTTTTACTCATATATAGTTTGTATATCCGATGATGTTTTTCAGTTTTACATGCCATTTCACCCCCGTAAAACCCTTTAAAATAGTATTCATAGCTATTTTAGAGACCCCTGTCTGATAGTTCTAACATCTGGATCATCTCCAGATCTGGTTCTGCTGACTGATAAATGTCTTGAAAAGAGTTTTTAGGTGGTGTTGTCTTAAAATGTGTCAGCGAATGCCAGAAATTGTGTCTGAAGAATAGTAAATAGAAACAGAGGTAGAAATAGGCCTACATCTCTGTCAGAATGTTCGTGTGTGAGGATGAATTAACGTAGTCAATAATGGCTCACTTTGATGTTATTTTTGCCCTCAGTGTCTGACAGTGGTGAGATGAAATTTTTCCTCTTACAGACTTCTGAGACTTTGTTCTCAGCATTGTCTCTTCAATACCAAAGAGTTTTTCTGATCTACTCAACTCTCAAGTTTTTTTTTTTTTGGTGTTTTTGTTTTTGTTTTTGCATGACCATATCTCACAGAGTTTCGTTCTTCACTCCTATTTTCCCTTATTAGTAAACTATTAACTGTTGTTTGGTAGAAGGCAAGTGATGGGGCAGTGGAGTCTCTGACTCCACCTGCATCGCTCTTTATCTGAAGCCAGACCACTGGACCGCAGACTCATCGTTTGATCTTTCTCAGAGTTCCTGGCCCGCCTTGCCACCGCCAAACTCAGACTTGTATCAGTGGAAGATGTTGGATGGGAGCAGATTTTCTATGCATCTCCTGATGGTAGTAGATCCTCATTCCGAATCAAGGCAGGATTCCTGGCGCTGGGGGATTTTCGTTCTTCTTCCACATTTGCTTCTCCCCCTTCCCAAGGGATATTCCACCTTTTCATCTGGCATTTTTCCCCTATGAAACGAGTGTTCAATGAGTAGATGGGTTCTTAGGGCTCTGTGCAATGAGGAGGGCTTTCTCAAGTATTTTTTTACCTGACCCCAGTGTATGCAATGAGAATCTTTAGAGAGCTGACCAATAGGTGAATTTTGTGTATGTGTTCGGGGCTGTCTAGGCTTCTGAATGGTCAACCTAACTCAAATTCACTTTTAATATTGTTTCTAATTTCAGTTGTGTACATTTTATCTGCTTTTATGGCTCCCAACACTTCCCCCCATACTAAGGTAATGGTTCACCAGCTCACATTTCCCAAGGAGGTTACGGCCCTTTGGGATCTACTTTACCTATTTGCCTTGTAACTACTGCTATTTGATGTCTTCCCTCTCCAAAGAAAGAAAGGTAATGATTTCATAGGTTACACACATTTTATCATTGGAAATGACATTCTTATTAGGGTTGCTACACTCTGTACAGAAGCAAAACTTACCCTTTAAAACACATTTTTAGCATACTATGGGTGCCAATATCCTACTAGGTGATTTATTTATGAGCTAATGTTTCATAAGTTAGAAAACTTTAGATAGTAGTGAAAATAAATTATGCCTACTATTTTGAAAAATAATTTATTGAAATGATGTGGAATAGTTCATTCAACTATAAGAAACTGTAAAACCACAATAAGAAAAGAAAAAGAACAGCTTCCAGGCTCTTTTTTTTTTTTTTTTTTTTTTGAGATGGAGTTTCGCTCTTGTTACCCAGGCTGGAGTGCAATGGCGCGATCTTGGCTCACCACAACCTCCGCCTCCTGGGTTCAGGTAATTCTCTTGCCTCAGCCTCCTGAGTAGCTGGGATTATAGGCACGCGCCACCATGCCCAGCTAATTTTTTGTATTTTTAGTAGAGACGGGGTTTCACCATGTTGACCTGGATGGTCTCGATCTTTTGACCTCGTGATCCACCTGCCTCGGCCTCCCAAAGTGCTGGGATTACAGGCTTGAGCCAGTGCGCCCGGCCCTGGGCTCTTCTTAACCAGAATTAAGGGACATGTTCCTTAGCACATGCACATTCCTTATCAGGTTGAAGATTAAATTCTAAGTGACTATCTCAATCTGTAATTGCTGGAGATAAGATACTATTGTCAAGAACAAAATAATAAAGGGATAGGCAGGAAAATACAGCCATGGCCTCAGTGATTATTTTATACATGTTCTGATTTGAATATATGGCATGTATTTCATTCATACATTAAAGGTTTTTTATTTTTCCTTTTGACAAATAGATCAATAGACATAAAATTGTAACAGTCACATATTCTTATACAGTCATAGTCAAGTGTCAACTAGCAACGTTTCATTCAACGGCAGACCACGTATATAACAGTGGTCTCCTAAGATTGAAAGGGAGCTGAAAAATTTCTATTGCCTCGTAGCATTGAATCTGTCATAATGGACGTTGCAGCTGTCTTAAGTCTTCGTGCAATGCATGGCTCAAGTGTTGGGGATGATGCTGATATGAGCAAACCCACTGCATTTCCAGTCATAGAAAGTTCTAGCACATACAATTATGCATAGTACATAGTACTTGATAATTATAACAAATGACTATATTATTGATTTATGCGATTACTATGCTAAACCTTTTATTGCTATTTTAGAGTGTACTCCTTCTATAATATTAGAAAAGGTAACAGTATAACAGCCTCTGACAGAACCTTCAGGAAGTGTTCCAGAAAAAGGCATTGTTATAATAGGATATGACCGCTTTATGAGTGTTACTGAGGGAAGGTGTTCTCTTTCCGGGGCCACAAGGGGTGTAGTTTTAAGGGCAAGAATTTCCCAACACTGTGCCCCCTCCTATCTCTCTTCATGAGGGGTATTTAATGGTTTATGTTTAAATTTCATGGGTGCAGGAAGAAACTGAGTCAATGACTCTGGTGGAAGTTCTAAGGAATTCCTTTCATTGGCCCAGGGTCTTAAAGAAGGTGGGGTTCCTTCCAGGTTAACAGTCCCCTTCTTCCACACCCCTTTGAATTCCATATTTGGATCCCCTTCCAGGAACACTCTCTTCGTGGAAGCCATTTTTCTCTCTCCTGGATTCCCCTCTGGAGTCCCCTTCCACACTCTCATGGAGGCCTGTCTTCCCCTCCTAAACTCCATCTTTCCCTCTTCCCTTCCACTCAGTGTGGAAGCTGCTTTCCTCTCCTGGATTCCATCTTTCTGGATTCTCTCACTTAGTGTGAGCATTATCTGTTTCTTTCTCTCTCCTTCTCCTTTTGTTCTCTCTCTCTAAATAAATCACTTTCTACAAACACTTTTGAGCCAGGCATTTACTGCACACTGTGCTGTGGTCCCCTCTCTCATTCTTGAGGAGACCAAGAACCTGGAAAAACGTCCTCTCCAGGGAGCTAAGTGCACCCTGAACCCCTGAACCTCAATATAACATTATTTCCACTGAAGGCCTTTCAGTGGGACAACATGAGAGGGTAAAAGAGCTCCACATATTATGATCTTGACGCTAATGTGTATGTTTATGTCTTAGTTTTTAGTAAAAAAAGCATACAATATAATAAATAAATACATAATAAATATATGAAAAAGCTTATAGAATGAAAATACAAAGAAAAAATGTCTCCAGCTGTACAATGTGTTTGTGTTTTAAGCTAAGTGTTGTTGTAGAAGACTTAAAAGTTTAAAAAATTAAAAGTTCATAAAATAAGAAAGTTATCATAAAGTTTCTTACTGAAGAATATATTGTATAAATTTAGCGAAGCCGAGTGTACAGTGTTTATAAAATCTACAGCAGTAATGCTCCAGGCTCTGACATTCACTCGCTACTCACTCACTGATGCACCCAGAGCAACTCTGTTCTGTGAGCTCTATTCAGCGTAAGTGCCCCATACAGACAAACCATTTGTTACAGTACATTTTCTATATTTAGATACACCAGTATTTGCCATTGTATTACAATTGTCAATATTATTCAATACTCCAACATGCTGTTCAGGTTTGTAGTCTCGGAGCAATAGGCTACACTCTGTGTGTTGTAGGCCACGTGGCATAAGTAAATTGGAGTAAGTGCACTCTATGATGTTTGCACGATGACTAAATTTCCTAACAAACGTTTCTCAAAACCTATTCCATCACTGAGTAATGCATGACTATACTTCAACAACATTCAACACAAATTTATTGAACATCTGTTTCAGGAACTTTCTGGTTCTGGTGATATCTCAACATACAGAAATCCTTACTCTCAGGAGCTTACATTCTAGTGAAGGGAGACAATAACTAGAAAGCAAAAATATAGAATAAAATACTATTGTCTGATATAATGACTGCATTACAAATTAAAATAAGCAAGCACTGCTGTAAAGGGGCCCAGGAATTGGCATTGCTATTTTAAACAGGATAGAGGGAAGACCTCACGGATAAAAAGATGTCTGAGCAAAGACAAGGAGGCAAGAGTTGGCTAGGGAATAAAAGCATTTCAGGCAGAGGAAGTAACAATCACAAAACTCTTTAATTACAGTAAAGAGTTCTGAAAATCTGTCTGAAAAACTTAAGGAAGAGTAAGATCTGTGTGGATAGAGGGAAAAGAGCCATGAGGAACAGAGGAGCTAGTAAGGTACAAGATGAAATACGGGGCCATCTCTTGTTGGGCCTTGCACAACTTGCAAAGATTTAAGGTTTTCTTTAGCTTAAAAAGGAAAGGCATTGGAGACTTTTTAAGGACAGTGCTAGAGTCCTAAGTTTGAATATACGCATTCTGCTTTCATACTGGAGGAAACACAGGACACATGAGCAGAAGGGAGGTGATTCAGGGAGTTACTCCAGTAATTCAGACAAAAGCAGATGGCAGTTTAGGCAGGAAGTCAGAGTAGAGTGCTCATAAGTGGTCTGATTTTAAACATATTTTGAATGTAGAGTGAATGGGCTTTGTTGAAAGATTTCATGTGGTCTTTGACTGGAAGAAGGGCAAGTCCAATAGTATTGACCTGAGCAACTCAAACAATAAAGTTTCCATTTACTGAATTTAAGAAGTAAGCAAATGAAATATGTTTGAAGAATGAAATAATGAATTGAATTTCAGATAAAGAAATCTCAAGTTGAGGCAAGAGTTCCACACGGGAAACATAAACTTGGGATTCATCAATCTATAAGTGGTATTTAAAGCCACCAGATAACATCTCTTTGGAGGTAAGTATCAGAAGGATAGAGGAAATCTCAAGACTGAGATATAAAGCACTCTGGAGATTAATCAAATTAATGAAAGAAAGTGTAAAGGAGCAGCCAATGGGACAGAGGCACAAATAGGAGAATGTGTTGTCTCTGACGCTGCATAGGGAATGTACGGATAACTCGCATGTAGTAAAGAATACAGCAGAATGCAGGGAAGTGAGTAGATGTGGTTAGGAGAGTTGTAAAAGGTCTCTCTTCAAATTACTTATTTTTTGTATGTGGGAACCAGGGTCATCAGCATCATTTGCACATGAAATTTAATGAAAGAAAATAAGATACATATAAGACATAAAGTAACTGTCCACACACACACACACACACAAAGAGTGAAATAAAACCTACACATTTTATTAAAAATCTCTTCAATGAGTTCTTTCATTATATCTTGCTTAAAATTTTTTATTCTATGTAGTGAAATAATATTTGAATAAATAATAAAAACAGAATAACGGGATTGTAGAAATAATGTGTATAATAAAGAAAAAAGAAAAGAACAATCCAATGAGATAAAGAAATCAAGGACATCCAAATTGATAAAGAGGAAGTCAAATTGCCATTGTTCACTGATGACATGATCGTATACCTAGAAAACCCTAGAGACCCACCCAAGAAGCTCCTAGATTGAAAAATGAATTCAATAGTTTCAGAACACAAAATCAATGTACACAAATCAGTAGCACTACTATACACCAACAGTGACCAAACTTAGAATTAAATCAAGAACTCAATTTCTTTTACAATAGCTGCAAAAATAAAATAATTACTAATATACTTACCCAAGGAGGTGAAAGATCTCTACAAGGTAGACTACAAAACACTGCTGAAAGAAATAATTGATGACACAAATAAATGGAAACACATCCCATGCTCATGGATGGGTAATAGTAATATTGCAAAAATGACCATACTGCCAAAAGCAATCTACAGATTCAATGAAATTCCATTCTCAGCAAACTGACAGGTGAACAGAAAATCAAACCCCGCATGTTCTCACTCATAGGTGGGTGTTGAACAATGAGAACACGTGGACACAGGGAGGGGAGCATCACACGCTGGGGTCTGTCGGTAGGGGGGTTATAGAGGAGGGACAGCAGGGGGTGGGGAGTTGGGGAGAGAAAGCATGGGGAGAAATGCCAGATATAGGTGATGGGGAGAAAGGCAGCAAATCACACTGCCATGTGTGTACCTATGCAACTATCTTGCATGATCTTCACATGTACCCCAAAAGCTAAAATGCAATTAAAAAAAAAGAAATTCCCACCAAAATATCATCATCATTCACAGAACTAAAATAAATAATTCTAAAATTCGTATGGAACCAAAAACAGTATATACAGACTATACTACAAGGCTATAATTATCAAAACAGCATGGTATTGGTATAAAAATGGGCATGTAGACCAATGGAACAGAATAGAGAACCCAGAAATAAAGTAAAATACTTATAGCCAATTCATCTTCCACAAAGCAAACAAAAACATAAAGTAGGAAAAGGAAACCCTATTCAACAAATGGTGCTGTAATAATTGGCAAGCAACTAGATTTCCGTCTTTTATCTTATAAAAAAAATGAATGTAAGATGGACCAGTCTTAAATCTAGGACCTGAAACCATGAGAATTCTAAAAGATCACATTAAAAAATCTCTTCTAGACATTGGCTTAAACAAAAAGTTCATGACCAAGAACCCAAAAACAAATGCAACAAAAACAAAAATAAATAGATGAAATCTAATTAAACAAAAAACTTTCTGCAGAGCAAAAGAAATAATTGACAGAATACACAGACAAACAAAAGATAGGGAAAAATATTTGTAAACTATGCATCTGACAAATGACTAGTATCCAGAATCTACAGGGAACTCAAACAAATAATCATGAAAAAGACAAATAATCTGATATTAAAAAGTGGGCAAAGGACATGAATAAACAATTCTCAAAAGAAGATATATTAATGTCCAACAAACATATAAAAAATGCTCAACATCACTAATCATCAGTGGAATGCAAATTAAAACCACAATGTGATACCACCTTACTGCCATTCTGCAAGAATGGCCATAATTTTTTTAATGAAAAAAAATAGATATTGTCATGCATGTCATGAAAAGGGAACACTTTTACACTGCTGGTGGGAATATAAACTAGTACAATCACTAAGAAAAACAGTATGAGAGTCCATAAAGAAATAAAAGTAGAATGATTATCTGATCCAGCAATCCCAGTACTTGGTATCTACCCAAAGGAAAATAAGTCATTATATGAAAAAGACCCCTACAGACGTTTATAACAGCACAATTTGCAATTGCAAAAATGCAGAACAAACCTAAATGCCTATCAACATGTCCACCAATTGAAAGTGGATTAAAAAAATGTGATACATATACACCATGAAATACTACCCAGTCATAAACAGGAATCAAATATATGCATTCACAGCAACCTGGGTGGAACTGGAGACCATTATTCAAAGTGAAATAACTCAGGAATGGAAAATGAAATATCGTGTGTTCTCACACATGAGTGGGAGATAAGCTACGAGGAAGCAAATTCTTAAGAATGAAATAATGGACTTTGGGGACTCCAGGAAAAGGGTGGGAGCAAGGTGTGAGATAAAAACTACATATTGGTGGCCGGGCGTGGTGGCTCACGCCTGTAATCCCAGCACTTTGGGAGGCCAAGGCGAGTGAATCACAAGGTCAAGATATCGAGACCATCCTGGTCAACATGGTGAAACCCTGTCTCTACTAAAAATACAAAAAATTAGCTGGGCATGGTGGCACGTGCCTGTAATCCCAGCTACTCAGGAGGCTGAGGCAGGAGAATTGCCTGATCCCAGGAGGCGGAGGTTGCGGTGAGCCGAGATCGCGCCATTGCACTCCAGCCTGGGTAACAAGAGTGAAACTCCATCTCAAAAAAAAAGAAAAAACTACATATTGGTACCATAAATCCCCCATAAAGAACTTGTCCATGTAACTAAAACCACATGTTCCCTAAAACCTATTAATGAAATAAAGTAAGATAAAATAAAATAAAATAATAAAAGTAATCTTTCTATCACAAACATAAGAAAAAAGTAAGCCAGAGTTAGGCACCAAAAATAAAAACAACAAAAAAAAGTAAAGACAGTAAGGAAGAGAGAAGAGTCCTGATAAGTCGGATAATCACCACATGAATAAGGGTAAAAAGGAAAACATGAAAGACATAGTTCAAAAATGTATAAATCAATGTGCCTCATTCCACATCATTCTTTTATTATGACTTGATTGTTATCTATTAATTATTTCTAGAAAACACCATTCTTATTAAGCTAATATTTGGAAAATTGAATTTTGAAATTGATCACACTGCTTTATATGTAAGTGCAATTTAAATAAGCTGTAGATTTCCATTCATTTTGGCTCACATCCACAGATGCTTTCAGAAGTGTTGCTTGGTACATGATGGTTACATGCTAATAATACACACTGAAATTATGAGACGTACAATGGGATAAGTGAGCAGGAATTAGGTATATGAGGAAAATTGTTGGTTTCAAGTTCTAGGTTACCAAGACCCAAGTGATTTATTTTCCTCTAGTAGTAATCTTTGTGTGCGTGTTTTACAGGCTGTTTTATTCCATACAAATACCTGAGTAAGATTTTCCATTGAAAGGGTTATTTTTGTGTACCAGAGAATTTCTTTCAACAATGCTTGACACATGATTATTATAAATATTTGCCATTAGGGTTTCAGAAATGAAGGGTAGATTCCATTCTGGGGAACTTATGATATAGGTAGAGTGTTGGAAAAATTAGTAAACGATTACAAAATGATGACATAATGACATGATGGTGCTATGGTTGATGAGAAGGTACTAGAGAGCAAAAGAAAAGAGTGAACAGCACAAAAATGATGTGTAAACGCACAGCAATAAAGCAACAGACCGCTGTAAATCGGAGAACGGATTATTGTTCTGTATAGTGAATGTGGGGTCCACTCTGTCAGGAGGGCTGAGATATGAGAGGTGGGCAGGGACGAGATGAAGGAAGGTCTCGTACAGCAGTCTAAGAAAATGAACCTTGATGTTAAAAGCAGTGGGCATTCTAAGTCAGGGAATGACATAATGAATTTTATATTTTACAAAGACTCTTCTATTACTACATAGGGGACAATTTGAAAAGCAATAATAAATGGGGCTGGAAAGAAATTAGAAGAGGCTGTTGACAAAATCCAGATCAAGGATGTTGGCTTAAGATGTTTACATAAGACAATAGCACTAAGAATATTTTAAAAAGACAATTACTTTTTAAAGAATAGGACTGATTATTGACTGAGCATGAAATGTACAAGATTTGAAATCTAACATGATTACATATTATTTTCTTTGTTAGAAAAATACAAAAATTAACCAAATGACACTTTTACAAAGAGCCTCTGAATATTGGTTCTGCAGTCAGACTGCATGGTTTATTTGAAAGATTTCTCACATAGTAGATATGTGCCCATTCCGTACCTTAGTTCTGTCCTCTGTAAAAAGTGTCAGGACTGAGGGTGGAGTCTGACATCTGTACTCCCAGCATTTGGGAGGCCAAGGTCGGCAGATCACCTGAGGTCAGGAGTTTGAGACCAGCCTGGCCAACATGATGAAACCTCATCTCTACTCATCTCTACTAAAATACAAAAATTAGCTGGGCATGGTGGTGGACACCTGTAATCCCAGCTACTGTGGCGGCTGAGGCAGGAGAATTGCTTGAACCTGGGCAGCAGAGGTTGTAGTGAGCAGAGACCGCACCACTGCACTCCAACCTGGGTGACAGAATAAGACTTTGTCTCAAAGAGAAAAAAACAGAGTCAGATTATGAATTCTTTAGATTATTGTTAAGATGATGTCTGTGAGTTAGAGTAGTCTCTGGAAAACTGAAAAATCTACAAATTTTAAGAAATAATGGAATATGGAACACATTATCCTTTGATACAAAAATGATTGTATAAATATATTGTTGTAATCTTGATTTTGCCAATTAAAGCCATAGATTCTAATATTGTTACAGGACAGAAATGTTCAGAACTGTGTGAAAGATCTTTTTAGCGAGGAACTTCAGAACTAACGATTTTAAATCATCAATTTGAATTTCTTCTAATGTAAAACAAATGAAACATTTAGATTTAAAGACCTGTCATGCAGATGTGTTTTACATGTAAATTTTATAATCCAGAACCGTACATTTGAATTTTCAGCCAGTTATCAGTTTTTAGGCAAAGGAGGTATGAAGTCTTAAAGTTTTTCTCAGAGGTCTGGAATTCATTTCGGTCATTGTAAAGGATCACTTTACATGTTTGATGGTGAATGGCATGATTTTCTTTGTGTAGTACTACATTGAATTATATAAGAAATGACAAGTGAAGAAGTCACAAAAGCAAAAACATCATTCTGCAATTATTATGACTAAGATCCAGTAAAAGAATGATAAATTACAGAAACACAATAAAGTATATTTTACTTGCACATGAATAGTATTAAATTATAGATATCTTACAACATTGAGTGTCTTTGTGTATGTACACTAGTCTATATGGAGGATCTAGGGCAAACATGAAATTGTGAAAATGTCACTTGATATCATGTGTGACACTGATACATTCCAGTCAGTCTTTCCAAGCAGAGTATAACTGATCAGTTAACCAGTGTTGAAAAAGATGTTGAAGACCAGTGTGACCAGATGATTATTATAAATCAGAAAAAAATAGAATAGCAAACATTCAACAAATTACAAATCTATGAATGGTAAGTTTTCTTCATCTAAATGACATTTGGAAGAAAAGGAAGATTCAAGAGATAGAAATCAACAGAGTTATTAATGTTTCTGAGTTAGATTTTTTATCCATTCTTTCCTTTAAACAGATACACAGCTACACAATGGAGAAAACTGCCTCAAATTATAGATTCCTCGTGTTCAACAATTCACTAAGACAAGGCTTATTTTTATTAGAAAATTCATATCACATTTTGCATCCCTAAGAATGCGGGTACTTTTATCTTGCTAAAAAGAGGTCACACCACAAAATATACATTTTTATTATTCCTGCTGATGAAGATTTGCATTCAACACAGAATTTTAGTAGATGGCACTCAGTCTACTAAGTGAATACCTGACTAATGATCTTTCAAGTTCTTTTAGAAAAACTGTCATGGAAAGGTTAAGTCTCTTTCTTATAATCTTTAAACAATAATTTTGCTCAATATTGGAAGTGTTAACTATTGACTTCTAAATTTTACTGCAAAGGGAAGTTTATCCTGCGTACTATCTCTTTCTTACCTACAAATCATGCAATAGCGTAAATAGCTTCTTCCATTGTGATAATTTGTCAAGCAAATGAAATTTCACATTTATATTGATGGTTACATTACACTGGTCTCACACAATTCACAAGAAAGAAATGGTTTGGTCATTATTTGATTTACTTAAATTATGTAGTCAACCCAACAACATATTGTCTTAATGCTAAGTTATTTAAACTGTTTTTAAAAGTTCTGAGGACACATAATGCACATACTTACCTATACAAACATTTTTCAACAATTTTAATTTCAAGGTTGGCAATTTATTTTAAAATGGTGGTCTCGTATTAAGTTTATAAATTGTCATAATTCTTGTAAGTTAATTAAAATGTCTCAGTTAATGAATCTATTTTTAAACATTATTAACATTTAATATTTAATTTTTCCATACCATATATCATGCAAGTTTTAAAAAATATATTTGATAAAGAATTACATTTCAGGAAGAACTACTGCTTATAAAGAGTTTTGTTACTCTGCATTAATCTTTTATATCGTAAGTAAAAATTGCATTCAGGAAAGTGGAGGTTTTTCCCTCAGAAAATTTACATTTGGTTCTTGGTGTTATTCTTGTTTACGTTATGGAAAAATGTACTTCATATCATTAATTCTTCAGGTATAACTATATCTCACACTTTAGGGATTCTCTGTTCATATTTGATGCAATGCTCATTTATTAAGCAACTACTACAAATACGTGTTATTGTTACATATTTAATAAGTCTAGAAGTATAACAAGTAGATTGTCTCTCAGAGTACTTGTGATTTCATGGAAGAGCATGACACTCATATGTGAAATATTCATATTCATGTTGATGCCAAATTAATACCAGCTAATGTAGCTAATATATTTAACATTTTTAATAAGAGAGATGCTATTACAAACAGGATCAGCTTGCAGAAATGTTCATAGAATTGGATTCTATGACTCGAAATTGATCTGGGAAAATAAATGGGATAACACAGACGAAGAGCAGGAAGCAGCATCCTTGGCAGGTGAAATATTATTATTCACGTGTTCACTGATTTGTTTATGTTCTAGTTAGAATCTGTAGGTCTAGAATCTAGACCCTATAGTCCATGACAATGTGCTGTTAAGATCTCCTGCTACAGTGAACATAACTAACTGACGATCCCAGCTGCTACCATTCTGGATCTACCATCACGTTTGTTCCTAGCTCACATTTTCCACAGGCTGCTCTCACCAATTACTAAGTACAATGAACTTATAATGCTATGAGACATTAGATTCCTTTAAATGGTAACATTGTCATAAAAACCCCTCGTTGGTCCAGTTGACACTTTCTTGTAACTACAATGCAGTCTGTGATTTCTCTTACCCAATTCTACTTCCTTCCCCAATTCTACTTCCTTCCCCAGTTCTACTTCCTTCCCCAATTCTACTTCCTTCCCCAATTCTATTTACTTCCCCAATTCTAATTCCTTCCCCAATTCTACTTCCTTCCCCAATTCTATTTACTTCCTCAATTCTATTTCCTTCCCCAATTCTACTTCCTTCCCTTTGCCTGTAGAGGAGTCAGACATGCAGTTCAGTCTGAAAACTTTCCACACCCACTCAGCCTCACTCTTTATTCTTCACAGGCATTTCCCTAAATAATTTTCTTGTACTTTTATTTCCATCTTGTCATATGCTACTTGGATAACTCAAACACTTCTTATATAACCCAAACTAAAGGCAGTTCTATACTTAAGAATCAAAATTTTGAGATTATAAAAAATTGTATTGCAAACAAAGAATTGCAATACAACAAAATTATTGCTCTAGTGAATGTATCATTCACTCACTTACAAATATTACAGTAAATGAGGGCCCACTTAAGTCTAACACAGTTCTGGGTCTTGAGGTACAGCAATCAAACAAAATGCCTGGCATCAGGAGACTTACAGTAGAGTGGGGGACAGAAAAAAATAGACAGGTAAATAATTTATCAGATGTGGATAAATTCTAAGACTTCACCTATGGTAACTGAGGGAGCAAGGTATGCAGATATCTTAAGGAAGATCTTTCCAAGCAAAGGAAATAGCAATTGCAAAGCTTTGAGAAGTTTGTTTGAAGTAACTGACTAATAGCAAGGAAACAGTGGGAACAGAGTAAAGGGAACGGGAGGGAAGAAAGACGTGAAAACTAAAAGATGGCATCAGAAAACGGAGTAGACCCATGAAAGCTATGTCAGCTATTGAGAGGACTTTGCATGTAATTCTAAGTAAAATCAAATCAATTGATGGATTTAAGCAGAGTAGAATATGATCTGGATTACATTTTAAATAAATCCTTCCGACAGCTCTGACTGGGCAAACACAGACGTTAAAGGACTAGGTGAATGCCACAGTGGTTCAGGGGAAAGTGAAACGGGCAGTAAGAAATGGTTAAATGCCAGGCATATTCGAAGAACAGAGTTCACTGGATTTTTTGATGAATTACATCTGGCATGTAAGAAAGAGTGAAGGATGAGTTCATATATTTTGGTCAGGGTGATTGGTAAAAATGAGTCACTATTAACTGAAATAATTTAAACAGGACAATGAAAAATAAAAAGGTTGATGATAGAAATCAATAATTTGATTTTAGGCTGGGCACAGTGGTTCACACCTGTAATCCCAGCACTTTGGGAGGCCGAGTCGGGCAGATCATGGTGTCAAGAGATCGAGACCACACTGACCAACAAGGTGAAACACCATCTCTACTAAAATTGCAACAATTTTCACGGTGTGGTGGCTCACACCTGGAGTCCTAGCTACTTGCGAGGCTGAGGCAAGAGAATCACTTGAACCCCGGAGGTGAAGATTGTGAGCTGAGATAGTGCCACTGTACTCCAGCCTGGTGACAGAGGGAGACTCTGTCTCAAAAAAAATTTTTTATTTTATTTTATACCTGTGAAATTTTAGATACCAATTAGTTGTCCAAATGGCTTTAGAAAGATAAAAAAAAAAGTGAAGAGCTAAAAAGGGGCAAGGTTATGATGGTGTTGGATTTGGATGTTCCTCAGGAGTTATAACACACTCCTATTTCCCTAGGTGATCTCCAACATAGACCGCTTCTGCTGCTATTTAGTTTGGGTTCAAGTAATATTAAATTATTTTTTATCTCTACTCACCTGTGTATTTCCTCCTACCTGATACCCTTTTGGGACCTCAAATGGTTCTTCATCTCTTTATTTTGTTCATCTTTGACAGACACAGGTGACATTAAGATCCAGGTTTTCAACAATCTAGTGGTTTAAAATTAAAATACTGTACTCTCATCTCCTAAAAGCATTAAAAGGCATCTCATTCATACCCCATAGCATACCGGTCAAAAACCCAACTCCACTGCCCAATTCTCGAGTACCACCAATCTACTCTGTAGCTTATCACGTGCCAAACCTCTACCTTATGCCCTACCTATAATTGGTAACTATCTTCTCTCTTCTCCATCTGTCAGAAATCTTTGTGACTCATACAACACAGCCTTAACTACAAGTTAAATCTCTTTTTTGTAGATTGTACAACACATACCAAAAACAAGTGGCTCTAAAAACATTCTCACCTTCATTGAGTATGGAAGAAGGTGATGCGGCATCAATGAAAGGGCCTTACAGGTAAGAGAAAGGGAGAAATTATTACATGAATATATCTTACCTGTTTCTCATAACAAATTATGTTCCTTTATGATTGTATGTAGATAAGCAGGTTGATGATAGATACTCAAGAGAGAGCCTCAGCTAACATTTAGCACGGTTACTCCAAGTGCCAGTGCTCAACAAGGTAATAACTTCTTGCTACAGTGTAATGTCAGTGGAAACAAATAGTGTTCTTAATGAAACATGTGGACCAGTAACATGTGGGGTAAGGCACTAGGTCCATTTATCACACTTTATGTCAAAGGGTCAGGAGATACTGATCTAGTGCATTTATACCCAGACCCTACCAATAACCATCCTAAGGTAGTATGACTGATTTTTATCAACATCTCATATATTGCACAAAGACTGCTTATCATTTCTATTTTTTAAATGCTTTACCCTCAATTATTTTTCTATCTCAGTTTTCAGTTTAAACACACTTTTTTTCTATTCAAGTGCTTGCAATTAGCTATATGAAACATACTCTGTCTCTTTTCATATGATGTGTTGTATTAAAATGGAAAAAAATTGCTACATGATGGAATTCACACAAAATCAATGAGTTACAGCCATAATAACTATATATGCCTCAAAAATGAGCCTTTTGTATCAACAAATTTTTTTATTGCACTGCTACTGAATGAGGCTGGCATCTAATACCACTTTAAACATAATCCATTGTTCTTACTGAAATTTGGGGTTTGTTTTAAAATCGGAAAACCCTGTTCTTCTTCGGATCTGTAGCGTCCATGCTCCTATGTAAAGTCATATATGAGCTTTTGTCACTAAGGCATGGTGTTTTACTTTATTTATTCTTTACAAGAAATAGAATATTTTTGTTGGTTGTCTTCATTTTCACCATAAGGTGGATAAAGGCATTTCTAATTCATTGGGTATAGCATTTTACCATATAAAGTTTGCAGTTTAATATAATCAGCATTAGGTATAGGTTCCATTATATGTGTGCAGAGCTGTAAATGTCTGAAGCGTTTGTTAAATTTTATAGCTGATCTTGTTCAAAGTAGTCCCTTTGGTTGGAGACTTTGTGTCGAGATATTATCACCATTCATATCTAATTTCACACAGACATGCATATTAGTTTCTGGGTAAAGACAGAACATGCCTCGATTTTTTCTTCTTTTTTAAAAGTGATATAACTAATTTTGCAATTATTTTAACTTTATAAATGGTGTTCATATGGAGGTGTTCATATAAATGAGAATTAAAAATTTGATAATACCTTAGATAATTCAGAATTTCTTTATTACAAATAAAAAGGAAGTCCACAGATTACAGTAAAAAATTAAATTCTCATACATATTTCAGTGGAGTAATATTATATACTATACTAATTTAACATTCACTTACAGTACTAACTATTCTTTCCTCCAGAAAGCTGATATCTAAGGCAATGAGCCATTTTCTTACCTTTTACTACACAGAAGGTTCATGATTACCAGGTTATCACATCCATTCTCTGAAGTGTTTTTCCAAAGCACCTGACTCATTTTTTATATTGCTCATCATATTTGGCACTTCCATAGAAAAGGAGTTGAAAGCTAATCTTAAAAATGGTAACCTATTTATTTTTCTGTTTTTTAGTAATAAACATCATTTACTCACATGCCTTCACAAGTAATGCCGCACAGAATACTAAGAAGTTATAAAACTGAAGTTGGTAATTTCTTGGTAATGATGAAAACAACAAATATGTGTACAGTTTTATGTCATTTCCTAAATGTTTTCCCCTCATTTCAACTCTAAAACAAGCTTGTGAGGTAGGAATTATGAAACGTAATTTTCACCATCTGCATGTAATTTGTCCAGTGTTTTCGAATGAACTTCATATGAACATTTGTGGGCTTTCTTCTGAAAATGATGAAATAACTTGTGGAAGAACAAGATTGCCATATAAACCATCAAGGAACACTGCTGAATATATGCACACACAAAACGTGTTTATTTGGAGAGCACGTTGGAGCAATCAACACTTTAGGAAGCAGTATTGCAGAATTGAGAGGAGAAACATCAGCTGAAGTAAGTTGACATCTGAGCCACTCTACTCTGAATGTATCTGCCTTTACTGTGTTCAAAACATGAACCTAAGAACCCAGATCTTGCCTGTGCAGATGGCCACTACTAGCAGATAGAAAGTCCAGGCTGATAGGATTGGAAAATCAAGATCAGAGGCTTGAGAAGAAAGCCTCCCAGGGAAGGAAGAGAACTAAATTTTAGGAATTCTGGCTATCCCCTTAAGACATATTACCAAATTCAGAGGATATTTGGGTAGAATCCTAAAAAGCTTACCAGGAGGCAGAGTTGATGGTAGTCTTTGCTAAAGAAATAAGAAATTAGAGACAGAGAATTGCCGAGGAAAGATGCAAGTAGAAATGGAGAATACGGCTGAAACTAGCTGCTTACATCTGTAATCCCAGCACTTTAGGAGGCTGAGGCAGGCAGATCATGAGGTCAGGAGTTTGAGACCAGCCTGACCAACATACTGAAACCCCGTCTCTACTAAAAATACAGAAAATGGTCAGGAGTGGTGACACGTGCCTGTAATTCCAGCAACTCGGGAGGCTGAGACAGGAGAATCACTTGAACCCAGGAGGTGGAGGTTGCAGTGAGCCATGATTGCATCACTGCACTGCAGCCAGGGTGACAGAGCAAGACTTTGTCTCAAAAAAAAGTAGAATATAGAAAAGAGTATAAGAAAGCATATAGGGTAGAATATAAAGCTATAACAGTAATACATGCTTCAAATCAAATACTATTTCTGAGCACATTTGTTGAACTTTGGAATTACACCATTGCTATGGTCTAATTCTCCCCTACTCAAGTAATGGAAACTTAATCTCCACTCTACCAGTTTGGGGAGGTGGGCCTTTGCAGGGATGTTTAAATCATTAGCGTTCTGCCCTTATATATATTAATAGAGTTTGTCTCTTGCACGTCTTCCTTCCACAATGTAAAGATGCAGCAAGGAAGTGCTGCAAGTTCACCAAACACCACGTACCAGCACCCTGATTGATCTTGGAATTCCCAGCTCCACAACCGTGATAAATAAGTCTCTGTTCTTTTTTAAGTTACCCATTCTCAATTATTGTGTTATAGCCATTCAAATGGACTAAGATACTTGCTTTAATTATCTTGGGTTATGGTGGTTAATCCACTCAATTATAACAGCAAGAAACTTTAGTAATAGTTGACTTTACCCTGTTCTCACTTTATTTACACACAGAATCTTGTCAATCTTACTATCAAAATATCTCCTAAAATATACCTTCTCATCTCTATTTCTATTGTTTTTGTCTTAGTTTTCCTGCCACATTTATAAAATTTGTTATAGTATTTTTTGCCACTACTAATTTGATTTTAAATTTCTTGAAAACAGTGACTGTACTTTGTCTCCATCTGTCCCTTGATTGCAGTAAATGTTTAATTGATTTTATAAGTTGAATCTATCAGTAAGTTATTCTATTGCTTAAATATACAGTAATGTCATATTACAAATACGATCTAAATTATAAATATTCTATTTTAAGGGGAAGATGTTAAAATGCTCATAAGCCATTTCTTTAGGTGTTATTGTTCTGTCCTTAGTTGTTGCTGTGTCTAACACATCTTCCCCCTACAGAACATAAAATTTGTAAACATCTCATGCAAACTTTTTGACAGGAAATTGGCTTAGTTTTACAAACTATTCTTCTCAAAAATGGCTCAGTATCATTACATCTTTAAATCTATTTTATAACTGTCCATAAAATTCTTAGACCAACTTTTGTAATTCAAGCCATTTACTTTTAACAATGTTTTATTTAAAAATAACCCACCCAAGACATGGGCTACATTAAAGTAACAAGTAGTTTTTAAAAAGAAATGATTTCTGTTATTAGTAAGCTTCGATAAATAATATAAGACCATTAACTACGACGTGGTTACATACAAATGAGATTTAAGATCGATTGAAAGTGTATTTCTCTTTTCTGTGTTCAATTTTATAAATGACCCTGGATTCCCCAAAGAAAGGCAAATATTCTAACTGCTTGCTTGCTTTCAACTCAAATTCTTAAAAGAATGTTGTCAGTTTAAGTGCATAATGTGTAGTAGATAATTCAGTTAGCCTTAATAGAAGAAAGCGACAGCATACAGTCAACTCTATTGATGTGTACACTCTGTAGGAAATCACAGAGGAGCTTTAATCATTTGAAGTTTGTTTTTAAAACCTACTGCGTTTACAGCTTGGATAAGAGATTGTCATTTTATTAATGATGAGTAGCCAGTTGTTTCCACACATGAAAATAATGCAACATATTAGTGGTAAACAGGTTTGAGGCAAAGCAAACGTAAATACAGTCACGTGCCACATCAGAATATTTTGGTCAATGATGAACCACATATAAAGTACCAGCCCAATAAGATTAGAACGCCATGTTTTTATTGTATCTTTTCTCTGCTTAGGTATACAAATACTTGCCATTGTGTTACAGTTGCCTATGGTACACAGGTTTGTAGCCTAGCAGCAATAGGCTAGACACCATATAACCTAGTTATATAGCGGCTATGCCACCTAGGTTTGTGGAAGTATACTCCATCATTTTGCACAATGAAGAAATCACCTAATGATGCATTTCTCAGAATGTGTCCCCATTGTTAAGCTACACAGAACAGTACTTAGGATTTTAAGAGATAATTAAAGCTCTTGGGATAGCAATTATAAAAGCCAGCACAACAAGATGACTGTATGTTGACAGAAAATATTCATATTGATAAAACATACATATGATCTTCCTTTGACAATGCAGACACCTGTCGTTTTTTGGAAAGTCACATGTATTCATGAACCGTGTGTAAATATGTGCTAGACATGCCTCCTTATTATAAGTAACACATGGTTAATGCACTTAACATAATATAAACTATTTTCAATGTAAGCACATTCTCTATGGAATTTCCTGGGCTTAAAAAAGAAGCGTGTAGGGTATTTTTTCTCTTTGACTTCAACAGGTCATCAAAAGGGTGTTAAAACCTGAAATACACAAAGGAGAGAAAATTAGCGAAAATAATTTAAAAGCTTCCTGAAGATTTTTTCCCATCAAATTTCCTCTTGCTAAATAATCAACTTCAAAACTGTAATAAATTTTAAGACTGCTATGCTTTAGAAAATCAAAAATATAAGAACTGTCAGAAATATCTAAATAACTAAAATGAGCCACTTACCGCATGCTGTAAAACTGACATTTACGATGATTTAAAAGTCATGACCTCAGCTAATTCTGGAGAAAAAATATATATTTTTTTGATGTCAACTTCCACTCTGGTACATCTTTTATAAAAGTTATCTTTATCCATAGATATTTCCTCTCTATTGTCTTGTTACACAATATGATTACTGATCTATGACTGCCCAGATGTAATTCAAAATCAAGGCAACAACTTACACAGAATAAAGGTAAATCATTGAAATGATATTAATTGAGATTAACAATTCTAAAAGAAACATTGACCACATGGTAATTTACATGATCCCTGTTATAAGCAGGAGATAAGCAACAGAGGGAGTTGAAAGGATCACACCCTGGCATGGTAGAAGAAGTCCAGCCTTTCTTATTACATTTTTCCAAATGGCTTATCTTTCCCCTTCTTGGAGTAAAGAATGCATTCCACTGACTGTAGTATCCTAGTATCCTAATTTTTCCCTGCTGACAAGTAATGACAGATAATTTTTATCTTGTTGATTTTCCAGGATAAAATCAGACACTGCCATTTTAAAAATATAATTGCATATAGATAGATGGAGAGTTATGTAGGGGGGGTAGAGAGAGAAAGAATGGAATAGACAGATAGATATACAACCCACATGTGCACACAAATATTGAATATTAGAAGTCCATGGCAAATGTAAATTGACTTTCAGAGCTTCCTAAACACAAATATCTCAGACCTCACCCCACACACAAACAATTAATCAACATATCTGGGATCGGACATGTTTGTCTTTTATTATCTAGGATTCTTTTTATTCTAACTACCACTTTGTTAGAAATAGTGCTGTGTATGGACTGACTATAAACTATGATATGATTATTTGCAGGGAATTAAAGAAGACTTTGCTTTGCAAAATGTCGACTGTAAGTTTCCTTTAAAGGACAAATCTTCAAGTGAATTCTAGTTCAGTTAAGTGGGAAAATTTTTGATTTATAGGTAATTTTTATACTATTGAATAAATAAAGATATACTGATACTATTTTGTATGACATAGCTTCTCATTTTGATCCCTCTTTGACTCTATTCTAATGAAATGAACATTTTAATTTGTCAGTGCATGTCACTTTTCTCTTCAAAGCTTTGCAATGTCTGCACATTTCTCTAGAGTAAACACCAAAGAGAATGCATTGGCCCAGTGATCCCTGACTTCTTTAATACCACACCCTCACTGATATGCTCCTTTAACTCCACCCCCACTTGGCTGTTGTTCAGAGAACCTACCAAACACATTTCTGCCTTGGGGTCTTTGTACTAGATTCCTCTTTGCCAGTTTTGCCCTAGCCATTCACTTAACCAGAACTTCAGTCTTCCCAGCTTTGCCCCGCCTCCTTCTCTCATAAGAGAGAACCTCCTATTTAATATTTCAGGCTGCCCACCCACTCCTAGCACTTTACAAACCTCATACTCTGCTATCCTTTTTCTTTAGTTCATCAAATTTAAATTTCCTCTCTAACTTACCTATTTAGAAACTTAAGGCTCGAACTTCTGACCTGTAAGGACACAGGCACACGAATGTTCATTGCAGTACTGTTTACAATAGCAAAGACCTGGAACCAACCCAAATGCCCACTGATGATAGACTGGACAGGGAAAATGTGGCACATATATATCATGGAATACTATGCAGTCATCAAACACAATGAGTTCCTGTCCTTTGTATGGACATGGATGAACCTGGAAATCATCATTCTCAGCAAACTGACACAAGAACAGAAAATCAAACACCACATGTTCTCACTCATAGGTGAGTGTTGAACAATGAGAACACATGGACACAGGAAGGGGAGCATCACACACTGGGGTCTGTCTGGGGGAAATAGGGGAGGGAAAGCGAGGGGTGGGGAGTTGGGGAGACACAGCATGGGGAGAAATGCCAAATACAGGTGATGGGCAGGAAGGCAGCAAATCACACTGCCACATGTGTACCTATGCAACAATCTTGCATGTTCTTCACATGTACCCCAAAACCTAAAATGCAATAAAAAATAAAATAAACAAAATAAAATAAAATAAAATAAGAAACTTAAGACTTATTCTCTGTCCCTCTGTATGAACTTGTAAACCCCACAATGTAAGTGATCTTGCCAGTTATATTCAACAGTGTATGTTAAAAGCCTAGAGCAGTGCATGATACACATAATAAATTAATTATTGATTTAGAATAACTAAACCGAGTTCATTTTAATACTTGTAGGGTAAACATCTTAAGTTCACAAATATAAAGTACAGAAGTTTACAACAAATGCTTTCCATGAGATGCTTTTACGTATTACCTCCTCAGAGCCCTGGTCCACTAAAGCTCATTATACCCCACCTGCAGAAATTAGCATGAAGTTGAGTTACTGTACAGTGTCACACAGGGTCTTACTACTTTGGAATTATTGGTTGTTATGATACCTTTTTTAACACTATCTGTAAGCAATTGACATATGTCTGTCTCTCTAAGTCAAATGCTCAGAAAATTTAGATGGTGAGTCATAAATCAGCTCCAAAATGAGAACTTGATAAATAATACTTACAGGAGCAATCAAATTTCTTTTCTTGAGAATTCTAAAATTGAATAATGTCAGAGTAAGGAAATTACAAGAATGTGATTTTATTGTAAACGCTCTCAACAGTCACCAAAAATGACTAAGATACAAATAATATACAGTTGTGTATTTATTTATAAAATGTAGAGGGAAAGGCAAACAGAGAGACAGAGAAGAATTCATAAAACAGAAAATAATATACAATTATTAGCTTATTGCCATATGCCCCAGAGTGGTCAAAGAGAAAAGCAGAAACAATATTTTATGGTGTTTCAATCTTTTAAATGCCTCTTTGATCTGTTTTCCTTCTTAGCATCAAGGCTTGCAATCTATAGATAGGGGAGAGTTGATAGAGCATGCCTTCCAGGAAATAACTCAGGAATTGACTAAGCCCTGGGTTTTAACTGTTTTAACTAAATGGGATATTTGCAATAAAGCTGTGGGAGAAAAGATACGCACATGTAGGTGAATGTACAGCTAAAATTCAAATGCAGAAGCATCAGAAAGGAAAGAGAATGAAAGGTCATATGTAAGATAAGAGAAAGAAGAATAAAAACATAGGAGATGAACTAAGAACTGACTTCTAGACTTGTCACTTTAAAAACTAGTAACCGCTTCACTGTTTTCACGTACAGTCATTTGCAAAATCTAGTTTGTGTTTTTCTGTAAACACTAAACTTAGATATTGGAACTATTCCTCTAGAAATGCTATCAATTAATGCCCAGAAACAGCTCTACACAACATATACAATTAATGCAAATGAGAAATACATATATATGTACACATATTATAGAAAATGAAACTCACAAACAGTTTGAAAAGAGGTGATATCCTTCTAAAGCTAACAGGATAGTTTCTGCTATATTCAAATAAACAAAAAATAATCACTAGAAAATTGCAAAGGAACACTGCCAGTAAAAATTTCAAATTGATATTAAAAACTGTAATGTAAAAGAAAATACAGAATACAGTAAATTCTTGTGCATGAAATCTCAGATTCTTTATAATCTCTTTCAGGCAAGAAAAAGTAACTCCTTTAAACAAACTGCTAAGCCTACATCAGTGCTACAAAGGACAAAAGATAGCAAATTTATGTGGAAGAAAATATCGTAGAAATTTTGAAAGTGAGCACATTAAGCAAGGCCTTTAGAGGATAAATGTTATAAGCAGTGCAATGTGAAAATTCTTGTATTGCTCTTTATAGAAGTGAAAATCATTTACCACCCACCATGTCATTTTTGATGCAGAATCACACTTCGCCTTGTTCTTTTTGACTCAAAAATAATTACGCCCTGTGTTTGTTACAGTAATAAAATAATAATTTGTTCTTACAGCATACTTTTCCTCCTAAGTTTAAGCACTTTAAAGCAAACTATTCCACTCATCTTCATAAGATCCCTGCAAAGTAGGTATATAGAGATAAATTGCCATAAAAGATGAATAAAGGAAAATGTTTTCACCTGGAGAGTTGGATTCTTATTCATCTTGGATGTCTGAGCCAGAGAAATGGAGTTTGCATCACGAATATAGACTTGAAATTCTCAGATGATTCCAAATATTTTTGTCCTGGATCTTTGAGGTAAATGGTGAACATTTTTATTGCTTGAAATTTCCTCCTGGCTTAAATTGAGATATAGTGTCAAATTTTCCATCTAATGGCATCTTACTGAGAGAATAAAAATACATTTATTTCAAAGCATTGTGGTATAGCCAGTAGCATTGCCCATACTTTAAAAATACTGGCTCATTTAATACGCATGTGTTTCCTCATTACAGTAAGTTTCACGTGTTAATCGAGACCAAGAATTCATAAGACAATGTTCGTAGCTGAAGATTTTTAGGTATATTGCATTTAACTATTTCCAAGGAACTCCTAAGTACAAGACCCTTTATGGACAATGTCAATTTGTCTTTAATAAACCCATGAAAAAATGTTCTGCTGCTGTCTTTCTAAAATAATAATTAAGAATTAATTAAAAATTGGAGTTTGATTAATATATCTCAATGGCTAAATAACTTAGATACATTTTCTAGGATTTGAAACAAAGTTTCAAGTTTATGCCCAAGTTCAAAACTTTGGGAATATGTTCAAAATGTGAAAAATCCAAAATTTAGTTGAATTTCCTAAATTCTTTTTCATTTTATTTTGTGAAATATAGTAAATCCTTCTGTTTGCCTCCTATAAATTAAAAGCGTAATCACTAGCTGATTTATATTTATGAATGTTGTAAATTTGTTTTTAATAATGTGTTATTTCTAACCAAAAACCTGATGTTATATATTTTTTAAATCTTTTGAGCCAATGCATTATTTGTGCTGAAACACTTTGTAACATGATCATTATAACCCAGACAAATAGTTTTGGGAATATTAGGATAAAGTGTTCACTGTGTATGTATGTATACTTATCCTTGTTTCATAAAGAAATAGATGCAAAAGTTCAGTTTTTTCCATATTAGCAAAATGAACTGTACATTTTGCAAAATGCCATACACTGTTTTGCATATTTGACACTGTTATAGCTCTCTTAAAAAATGACATTCATTATACCCATGCTGCCAACTCTATCAATTACCATGGATGGTGAAAACAAACCCAGGCTTTTTCAGGATGATAAAGAAATGGGTACAACCATATTCTAAAATGAAAAAAAAAGCTGTTGTAAAGTGTATTAATACAGAAGGGCTATACTCATTCTTTTTTGTACAACTGATCGAGTCTTTTTTGACTACTTTTAAATTTTAATATTTCGAATATTTTTGCTCTCTGTTTTCAATTCCATGTTGTAACATCAGGCAAATCGGTAGACAGGTAGATGATTGATGGATAGACAGATAAATGGATGGTTATTCATGGTGGGGTAGGGAGTGGGGAGGGGGCAGAGAGGGAAGAAAATAGGGAGAGATAAATATAGAAGAAAATAGGGAGAGATAAAGAGCATAAAATTTAATCCGAAGAGACATAGTGGAAAACTGTTCTGTCATCCTTATTTTATAAATTAGAAAACTGAAGCTCAGAAAAGTTAAGCACAATACCCAACATTACAAGGGTAGCGTGTGGTGGAGTCAGAACTGAGTGCTGATCTGGAAAGCATGATGACTGATGAGTAGATTCATGTTTACATTATCACTCACACTGAATAGGAATAGCAATCACCGAGCATGTTAGGATTGAAGATCAACTGCTTGTTTTTCATACATTTGAGAGTCATAGAAAAATAATATAATAAAGGAGGACTCTAATTTAATTTAATGAAAAATGAAACAAGATGTATACCTTTTAAATTCTTGAAGATTAATAGTATATATGTGTAACCAAACATTTTAAAATAAATTTATTAACATTTTCTGTTTCCTTTCGGGTGTACAATTGCTCACTTGCCATCAAACACATTTTCTGGAAAAAAATTGTATCTTTTTGTGAGTTTTTCTTGTTTTCACCATCTGGAAATTCTGTTTTAGAATTTTACAATACCTTTTCCCACTGCTGAGTCTAGTTAATTGAGAACTTCTCTTGCTGTTAATTTGAACAATCTATGATCACACAGATGGTGAGGTTACTTGACTCTGTGGTGCCTCCGTTGCCATGCGTGCACTGCTTCCCTTCAGTGCCTAATCGTGGGTTAATGAAGTTCCTAAGTGAGGAGCTTCAGGCTAATATATGGTGTATTAGCCAAGATTTCAGGGTAAGATCAACAACTAAATCTACCTGAGCAACAGTGTAACCCATGTGTAGGTTTTGCAACCACTGAAAACTGATAAAATTAGCTTCACGTTAGAGAAAGTACAAAGAAAACTATCCGCCTGGTGGTATCATACTTTTCATGTCCTGAAGCATTTGTTTTAAAGCTCAACTCTTCTAAAATAGTAAATGTAATGCCTCTATTTCCAAACTTAAATAAAACAACAGTCAATTGTCTGCCTTGACATATTAGAGTGGTTAACTAGATTTAACTTTTAGGTTTTGAGATGATGTCTTTCGTGACAATATATTAACACCTGGGTTTTGTATCTTGCAGACAGAAATACGTTCATATAAGAAAACCACATGAAAGATCTCAATAGCAATAGACACATGTCTTAAGGAGTTTTTAAATATATATAGTCACTCTTTCTAGATATAAAAACACATTCTCAAGTTACAAACAATTCATAAATTATGTATGCCACGGAGCTAAAATTGTGCAACAGTCTAGAGTGGCAAATCTTGCAATCTAACCGTTATGATAAATGGACATTATTTTATTATAAAGGATATCTGTGTTATTGAATGTACAACATGAAGACATAAAAGCTTATCTTTCAAAAAAATTCTAAGACTCAAAATCAAAGAGAAAATTACAGGCTTGACTTTTTAAAAAAATTCTGGTGCCAGTGACTTGACATCCAACGAAGTATTATGGCTAAAATTAGGTGAAATCAGCACAATTAAACTACGAAAATGTGATATGGCTTCAGCTATGTCAAGGTTCTCATTTAACCCCAGGCTTCATGAAGTCTGCTCTTTGTTTATGGACAAAGCTGTCTGGCAAGTGAGATGACAAGTAAATGATAAACGTGGCACTCTTTGTAGAAAGCCTTATTATCATTGACCAACTATATGAAGAGTTTATGTGCTCATCACGTCGTGGCACAGATGAAAATCAACATTTCAAAAAGCCAGAGTCATTGTTCTCTGACATTGCCCAGTTCAGACCGTCATTCAAGCAAAAGAAATGAGACAGTAAGGGGTTCAATAATTTTCAACATGAGTCCATTCCAAAGATGGTGTCTGCTCTAACAAAGATCTGGACGTCATGTTAGCCATGCATTGATTGTACTCAAAGAGCCACAGTGCTGCCCTCAGCTGTGGCTAGGAGATAAGAATTCTGGTTAATAAGAACAGTTCTAGGACAGGCACAAATGAGATTACAAGACAGAGGCCCAAGTTGTGCCAAAACTCAAGCTGACGGTTTTGTCTTCAGCTGTCACAGATGGAATGGCTTAAAACATGCATACCACATCATCTTTAAAAAATTGTGAGAAAAAAAAGGTTTTCAAGGACAAAATGTTTTAAAATGACAGAGAATTTGGACTTAGAGAAAAAGACCAGAGAACTAAACCTATCGCAAAACTGGCACACTACAGTGCAGGATTTTGGCAGGACATATTTACAACAGATTTCATGCAGGGGATAGAATCCAAAAACTACTCCTCCCCTAATTATGAACTGAATTTGCCCCTCTTTAAAAAAAAACAGAAGAAGAAATAAAAAATAACTTTATTTTTGGATTACATGGAAATTTGAAAGAAATCAGCCCAGCAGGATAGATTACCAACTGGAAAATTTGGAAGGAATGTATGGTCTGGGATTTCAGGCTCCAAGCTGGTGGACTCTGAATTTGTCACAGAGGTTAGTTTTGTCTCCAAAGGGGAGCCAGGCATACTGTACAAGAGTACCCCCTGTTGGTTGATTGGCCAGAGAACATTGGCAGTGCCTGCTGTGGCAGCTGCTCATTTAAACTTCTACCCTGAAATTTGCTGAAAGAAAAGCAAGAATCATTTGAGAGAAGGGGCAGGGAGGAAGGAAGCAGAAAAGATGCTATAACAAGGGAAGGTAGGGATGGGATTTTTCTTTCATTCTTTTGATAAAGTCAAAAAATAAAGGAGATTATGGAAGATAAGGGACAACACTGTGAATAAATCGCATTGAAAGGCATTAAATCACTGTGAATGCCAATATGTTCAAATTGTTGCTTTTGTTACAGTAATTGTACCTTTGAATTATTACAGTGCAAGTCAAATTATCATCCTTCTCCATAACAATTTTGTCAAGTGATTCAGCGGTCACAGAATATATTTTTATGCACAAACACAATATTATTATTTTCTATTTCTCAGGGATTCAAGGAGGGTTAGAAAAATTCCTCACCCTTTTCAACATTCAGTGATTCAAGGAGGGTTAGAAAAATTCCTCACCCTTTTCAACATTCAATAAATGTTAAGGAGTAAACTGAAAATTAACAGAATTCTTAGATAAGTACAGCTACTCATTAAAACATGACTGTGACCACAAGATAATTCTCCACTGGACCTTGCACTTTTGGTCAGTATGAAGCTGAATCGGACAAAAAAAGGAGACCTTGAAAGAAAGAAAAAAAAAAAACAAGAAAAATATAACTCCATGGTGTGTGCTTATTGATACCCTCTGGAGTCTAGTCCTGCTGTTTTAATTTCAGGAGTAACATGCAATTGTAATGAAAATAATTCTATCATAAGAAATCTAAACAGTTCTGTGCTGAGATGGAGCATTAGCAAATGCTGGTAGAGTCTGCGTCAGATTTGCTGTAATCTTTACAGAGAGGATACACTGGGGTTCTAAAAGGTTAATGAACCACTTGTGGTAGACCTTTCCTTCACATTTTAACTCTGTTTTATTCCTGATAGAACTATTAACTTCTACACTAACCTTTCTACTTGTTACTATTACACACTTTCTAGCCACTAAAGCTTTCTATTGATTTTTGCCAGTGAGGTTTTATAAAACGTAGCTTTAAATACATGGCTTCTGCAATTGTGTTAGCATCAGCCAGTGTGTGTAAAGACAAAGATTAATTTTCTGGTGTTAATTATTTTTTATATTGTCATTCAAGTACTCTTTTTTCATAATTGTTTTTGGTGAAAAATACAATTTTATTTCTTACTTTTAAATAATATATTTAACCTAAATATGCTAGAAGGTACATAACTTTATTTTCTTATTGTTTGATAGAAGTTTTCTAACATTTTCAGTTACTCTGCGTGTGTGTGTGTGTGTGTGTGTGTGGTGTGTCTTTTGAGTGGGAGATTAAGAACAAGAGATGAAAACAATGTATGTAAGTAGACATACAAATAGTTATGTCATGTTAATTTTTGTTTTGAAGCCCACATAATTTGCTAACATGAGTGTATAAGATTCTTAAACAAAAATATTTCAGGCTAAATTTGGATATGTGAAAATCATGTCAAAAGTACAAATTTAGTATACCTCCAATAAGAATACTCCAAAGAAGAGTAAGTTTTGTTATTTTAGTATGTGTTTTCTCCTTTATTTTGAGAGTTTTTACTTGGTATTGTTCTTTTTCTGATTTTAAATATTATGTCCTAAAAATAATATACTTTTTCTAAAATGCTTGCCATCAATTATTTGTTCAGTAAAAATATTATCTTCTAATTTAAAGGTAGTAGCAAATCAAAGTAGCAGTTAACAACAAAAAAATTGATCCACATATATTATTACCTCATCCTTGAATCAAAGAACAAGCATTTTTTTCAAACATTTCACTAATTTAAAATAATTTTTTTAATTTATCATATACTAAAATATCCCGTGGTTAAACTTTAGGGCAAAGAAGTACTTGACAAATAGATACTAGCATATAATGGCTACTAAAAGAGATTAAAAGTTCTATGTAGATATTCAATTTTTGAAGTTAAGGCAAATCAAGTTAAGAAAATTAAATCCTTAAATGTATAGAATGGCCTGGGAATTAGATATTTCAATTATTTGGAACAATTTCTTATTTTTTAAAGAATATTTGTTCAGTTTTAACACTTGCTATTAAAACTTTAGGAGACTTTGCTAATTCTGACCATAAAGACTAGAATATCATATAGCATAATTATTTTAAGATGATTGAGGATATTTTAATTTCTCAAACTGATACTAATGTATATCAGTTGTCTTTTTTTACAAATTATTATGAGTTTGAACATCTGGTAGATTAAATTAACTGGAATATAGCATGTACATTTCTCTTACTAAATATATTAACATACTTTGTATTTTATCCTTCCCTTAAAATTTTATTAATCATACTAGAATTATATGGAACATATGTACTCAAAATATAAATATGTATGTACTTTTACAAATGCAGAAGTATTATGAACATTTTAATAAATAGAGGTACAATATACACAAAGATCCCTGGACATAGTATGAGGCCAATCATATTGATAGAGCCCATTTCCTGTGATATTTTCTCAGTCTCCCCTTATATTCCGATACGTATATGTTTGTATAACTGTACATAACTCTATGTGAATCCTCTCAAAGCGCCTCAAATACAATCTGTGTGTGTTTGACTGCAAAGTAGAGGCACTGGCTTTCCTCTCAAATATACATCTTTTTTCTGTTTTCACTGTATCATACACCATTTCTTCACAAAAATTACCTTAAGTATAATTCTATATTTATTTATTTGATGGCATAATAAATGCATTGTTCCCATTTTGTAGTATACAAATGAAACACTAATTATATACATTTTTAAAGGTTAGATTAATTTAGTTTAAAGCTAGCAACACCAAAAATTGGGGCAGGTGCCCGATACTACATAAATTGAGGTGATAATGTGTTCAATAAAATACACGATTTTATTATCTTGAGCTATTTTGTTAAGTCAGCTCTTCAGTGCTGAATTTTTGAGTGCTTGTTTTATTTTTAATTTTTCCAAATTTTATTTCAGACTCCATATTTATTTCTAAATATGTAGGGCTGATTTAATATAATGTTTATCCTCAGGCAGCTATTCCAATCTTTGGTATCTAAGACTAGAACCTGTAGTACTAAAAAAAATAAAGAAGAGGAAACAAAGACTATCAACATAATGTGGCAAAATAAATTATTAAGAACACTTTAAATAGAAAATTCATATTTGTGCATATATACATGCATAAAAAGTATATATATATATATATGTGTGTGTACATAGATACATATGTATATGTATATATATAGAATAAACAGATATCCAGAGAGTGAGAAATGGGAAGAAGAGGGAGAAAAGGAGGTAAGGAAGGAGAGATAAAGAGAGAGACAGAGTCTAGGGCTATAAATCCTAATAAGATAGTAATTTGGAACCGTACACATCACAACTAAAACCCAATTCAAATAAGAATAAATGAAGACATTCAATAAGTGGAAAAATATTTATCGTATTGATTCTTTTATATTTATTTGCAGATGCAATACTTAGAATCAGGTTAGATCATTAAAGTTCTCCTACTTAGATTATAAATCTGAAGACTTGGATTTATCCTGACTCCTTTTAAAATGTAATATCCTTGCTCAAAACTTTAGCATTTAATCCTTTTTTCATACAGAATAATCAAAATACTTTATTCATTGCAAACATCCATTTCTATGAAGTATTAAAACTGATGCCTGATGTCCAACACAGTTATATCAATCATGAAAACAGACATTACTAAAAAGGCGTTTTCATTTGTGGTAGCAAATTTGTAGTCTAGATTTTTAATACAGTTCTTAGTATGGTTAAATAATTAAATATCTGTGTGTGTGTTTTTCTTAATCTTGCAAGAAATAATTATTAAAGACTGGCACTGCTCATTTATCTTTCAGTTAGCCATGCTACATGGAAAGCCTAATTTTTTAAGAGCATCAAATGTATTTTATTGCAGCACTTTATAGGCAATTCCTACCATAACACAGTATGGCACTGTCAGGTCTGCAGTCAGTCCAGCATACGCACAGCAGCAAAGCTGGCGGAGGTGTAGAATCCAAGCCTTCCTTGACTACTGGTTATTCTACTGAAAGACATGAAGCCAAAGGCTAAGAAATTTATGTTAACTTTAGTGGAGCCCCGCATGGAAATAGGGATATGTGTTCTCTATCTAACTATCACGGTGGCCTTTCATTTCCTATTCTCTTTCAGAAAAAAAAAAAAAAAAGCCAATTTCTTAACCATAATCTGAAAGATTTCATACGATCTAGCCTGCTGTTATTGTCCGGCCACTTCTCCTCCTAGTGCATGCTACTCCCCAGCTCCCGTTCCTCAACGTCCTGACGTCCTCATGCCTCTGGGATTTCCTCTGGCTGTGCCTTTGCCTACGATGCTCTACCCCCAAATACCTACATGGTGAACTCATTTCCTTTAGATTTTTGTCAAAACACATTGTTTCAGTGAAACCTTTCCTGACCAACCTATTTACAACTTCAACTTTCCCTACTCCTGATATTTCCTATCTTCCTTTCTCTCTTTAGTATGTGTTTTCATCAATTTATTATATATTTTACCTCTCTACCTTGGTAAAACCTAAATTCTTTAAACAGGAGGTGATAATGTACCAATTGCCAACAAGGTGTCATGGATCTGAAGATGAAGTACATAAAAAAATTAGTTTGTTGGAAGTTGTTCTAATATTCTAAACCATGCAGTAATAAAACCAGATACATTTCCATTTCAAAATGCTGACACCATGCAGGTTTCAGCACATTCTCTTTAAAGAAAACACTTTTCACATAGGATTTTGGATTCTAAGTGAACAGCAATGGTTTCACTTCTAGGTTATTTAAAAATATACCGCAGCTGGACATTGCTAATCATTAGATGCCATTTTCTTCAGATAGTTAACCAGCAGTAAAACTTGACATTTTGAAATTTAAAGTTGCAGCTGTGATCAGGTCATATATATCAGGCTTCTGATCTGAATATCAGAATCACATGAGATCATGACAAAAGTCCTTGGGTACACATCACACAAAAGTCCTTGGGTACACATCACACAAAAGTCCTTGGGTACACATCTTCTTGGGTATAGAGAAAGATGGTTCCAACAGACAAACTGCCTTTAAGTGGAGAATCCAGAAAGTGGGTGGATGCCAGTAAGCATGAGATCTAGTAAAAGGAGCATGAATATTGTTATGCATTGAACGTCTATGTCTCTCCAAAATTTGTACATTGAAACCCTAACCCCTAATGTGATGTTATTAGTAAATGCGGCTTTGAGGAGTGATTAGATCATGAGGGTAAAGCCTCCATGATGAGATTAGCACCCTATATTTACCACATGAGGGTACGGAGGGAAGCTGGCCATCTGCAAGCCAGGAACAGCACCCTCGCCAAGAACTGAACCTGATCATACCTTGACCTTGGACTTTCTAGCCTCCAGAACCATGAGAAATAATATCTGTTGTTTAAAGTACCCAGCCTATGGTATGTTTTTATAGTAGCCCAAGCTGGCTAAGACAAATATCAAACCAGTTTTGTGTATATCATTGTTTTAAAAAGAAGTACGTTGAAAAATTATCTGGAACCTGCATTGTACTTGATTCCATTAACCTTCTAATTCTAATATGTGAAAAGATTAATAACATCCCTAGATAAACTCATAAAGAAATTATGGTTTTCAGAAGAAAGCCAGTACTTAGGTAGGGCAAGGAGGGGGAGAAAAAATTCAGACGGGTACTTCTGAGGCCTATGACCACTTTTACCAAAGAATGCTCTGTAGAACTATGTGCACAGAAGGGAACTGAAGGAAATAAATAAAGCCAAAGAGTTTCAGGACTTTGAGGGGCATTGTGTAAAATAAGACCTATTTTCAGGCCCTTGAGTTGACCTAACATATCTCAGACGCTACCTAAAAGGTGGTCCAATATTGAAGATATGTCGATATAATTCCCTCTCAGGTTGAGGTCTTGCTCTGTTGCCAGGCTAGAGTACAGGGGCCTATCTTGACTCACTGTAACCTCCACCTTCTGGGTTCAAGTGATTTCCTGCCTCAGCCTCCTGAGTAGCTGGGACTACAGGAATGCACCACAATGCCCAGCTAATTTTTTGTATTTTAGTAGAGACAAGATTTCACCATGTTGGCGAAGATGGTCTAGATCTCCTGACCTCATGATCCACCCTTCTCGGTCTCCCAAAGTGCTGGGATTACAGGTGTGATCCACCGCATCTGACCATAATTTCCTTTAAAAAAAAATCACAGATACTGTCAGTTATAGAAGATGTGCCTTTAGGAATGTGGGGTGGACCTTCACATGACTGAGGGAAGGGGAGGGCAGTCCTCCTAAACACAGTATTGAATCTCCATACATTGGTGCCTGGCTCGGTTAGGGACTCCTTGTTGGAACTGATCCCATGACTTGATATATTCAGGAGGCTGACATCCTTGTGTAGCTTAAGTGTGATGTGTAATGGTGTTTGGGCAGGCAGCTGGGGTTTTGCTTGCATTACTGCTGAGCTTCCAAATCCTCTTCCTCAGTAACACACATATCAGTTTGTTTCACTTTGAGCAATCTGTTTTTCACATGTGACCAGGTCACAGCATGGGTCTGTTGAACTAGAGCCTTCAAATTGTCATAGGGACCCTATGTGTGACTCATTCATTAGCACCATATAATATTGATGACAACTAAATTTTATTAAAATTTAACCTGTAATTGATACGAAAAAGCATACCTCTCTTGGGAAGTGGAAAAATATGTCTATGCTGTCATGTCCGTTATCCCAGGCTATGTGTCAAGAATTTGGTAAGAAGAAATGAATAAAACATAACAAATGGATAAATTGTGTCCCTTCCAAGAATTTACTATCTAGCTGGGATGACAGAAAAATTTAATCCAACATACATGTTTTATATGTAAATGTACATATAGAGCAATAGGGAAACATTTTAGGCCTGAAGAGGTCAAGAAGGCTTATTAATGAATTATTAATTCAAAAATATGAGGGGTGAATAGACAGGAGTGCAGGAAACTGTGCCCATGCCTCAAGTTTAGGAAGCAGTGTTGGCAGCAGTGTCTCTAGAGACAGCAGAAAGCTTGATGTGTTAACATAGAGGCAACGTGGGCAGAGCACCCGCTGAGTGAATGGGACTCAACAACATGATCTAATTCTTCATGACTTTGACTTCCATTATTACTATTACTACTAATAATAATGATAATTCTAGATGCAAATCCCCTGATGTAAATCAGAATAGATAGATAGTTTTGACCATAATAGAATCTCATGTAAATTGGTAACATCTATGTCACTTAGTATTACGTGCTCATAGGTGAGAAGATGCCTTTCTCAAAGCAGGGAAATTGGAAAGCGACCACCTCAGATGAGAAGGTTATGAAGAGTTTCCAAATGCAATCTATTATTGCTGGCTGGAATAGTTGTTTTAAAGGTCGGCCGGGCGCAGTGGCTCAAGCCTGTAATCCCAGCACTTTGGGAGGCCGAGGCGGGTGGATCACAAGGTCAAGAGATTGAGACCATCCTGGTCAACATGGTGAAACCCCGTCTCTACTAGAAATACAAAAATTAGCTGGGCATGGTGGCACGTGCCTGTAATCCCAGCTACTCAGGAGGCTGAGGCAGGAGAATTGCCTGAACCCAGGAGGCGGAGGTTGCGGTGAGCTGAGATCGCGCCATTGCACTCCAGCCTGGATAACCAGAGCGAAACTCTGTCTCAAAAAAAAAAAAAAAAAAAAGCAGGGAAATTAGAAAGCAACAACTTCAGATGAGAAGGTTATGAACAGTTTCCAAATGCAATCTTTTATTGCTGGCTGGAATAGTTGTTTTAAAGGAGTACATTTCAGGTTTTCTCAAGCAGAGATACATGATGATTAAATGGCCTCCTACTCCCACTCCTCATCATTACTCTGCTGCTGCACAAGTCCTCCCAGAACAGAGTTTAATCCCTGGGAAAGGAGGTTGAGGTTCCCGCTTAAACTGCCACAAAGTTGCCACCATGTTGGTAGAATTGGGTTTCACTGTATCTAAATTAATGCTTTAAACAAACAAAATTAAAGTTCCTTTAGCTGAGTTCATGAGGACATACATACACATGTAACAAAACAATTGCTTTTTTTTTTTTTTTGAGACAGAGTTTTGCTCTTGTTACCCAGGCTGGAGTGCAATGGCGCGATCTCGGCTCACTGCAACCTCCGCCTCCTGGGTTCAGGCAATTCTCCTGTCTCAGCCTCCTGAATAGCTGGGATTACAGGCATACGCCACCATGCCCAGCTAATTTTTGTATTTTCAGTAGAGACGGGGTTTCACCATGCTGGCCAGGATGGTCTCGATCTCTTGACCTCGTGATCCACCTGCCTCGGCCTCCCAGAGTGCCGGGATTACAGGCGTGAGCCACCGCGCCATTATACAAATTTTTACTATTATTGTGTCCACTACACAAGTGGACTCTCCTATGAGGATCTGTGTTCTTAAACAGCTGTTAGGTGAAGCTGCATCTTCATTTTAATGTTCCTTACCTTGAGTAAAGTGCGTTAGACATGGAAAGGCGCTCAAGAAATGTTGTCCAAATAAAAAAACAAGTTTGTAATTATGTAATCTTCAAGAGCCTGAAACTCTAAAAAATTGGCAGATATTTTAGAGTCTAATTTATTCCAAAGATAAGATTAAATGTTTGACACTGTGTAAACAGAGTGAGTAGTTGTATATTAGAACATGGTGTTTGCAATGACTATGCCCAAGAGTTGAAATTAGAAATATGAGAGAATTGGGTCTTAGTATTTAAATCTGTGCCACAGAGGAAAAAAAAGGCAGTTTGAATAATAGCTTTCAAAAAACTCATTTACTACTACAACAGGCAATAAACTACGCATCTCTCTTTCTTTAACTGTGAAGCTATGAAAGCAAATATGTTTCTTAAACTCACCTTCTCTTGAAGATGATTTGTTAAGTAATTGCCCTTAACTTTGACAACTTAATGAATCCATGAAAATAGAACTGGTCCATATGCCCAAGTCATAAAAGAAATTAGTTATAGGTCCAGTGGAAATCAGACAGGGTGTAAAAAAGAAACATCAATCCCTTTACTGTTTTCATGACAAGCTATGTCTATGGCCGAAATCTGAGGATATTTGCTAAAGCTTGTTTTCATTTGTTTTTAGTAAAAAGAAAGATAATAAAGATGGTAGAGATGAAGAAGATGGTTGATTCCAGTGACTGCCTCAAGTTATGACGTTTACTGTGTACCATTTTGACCGATCAAAAACTTAAAAATGCTTAGCCAACTGGCTTGGAAAATTTCCCAGGACCTATGGCACAATACCTTCAAATAAAGACTATGTTATTTGTTGAGAAACAAAAAACCATATCTAAGTTCTTAAACACTATCCAGGGTAAGAATAATCTACAGTAGTCATGGAATAGCAACGCCCAAATATTCAATCCTATGAAAATAAAATTTAAAGGATGAGGAATAGGGTCAATATAAATCTCATTATGAGAATGTTCAAATAAAGACTATTCAAACCAAAGTCCAAAACAAGCATTTATTAAGAAGCACCAACTATATGTCAGATGATATGTTAGCGCTTGATGATCTGTATACTCGACAGATCTGTATGCTTGGACAGATATTGACAGTGATAAGAAAAATATTATATAAAAATGCACTTAAAAGAACATAATTGTAAGTGAAATTATAAAAATGTAACACAAAATATCATTGAATTTCCATTCTTACGGAGAAAGTAATTGCAATAAGAGATAAGAAAAACAATTCTATGATTGTATAGAATTGAGCAAATTTGATATTTATAGAGTAAGAAGACACAGTTACAAAATATGTATGAAAGCTTTTGGAATAATTCATAATTATATCATTGTCTCTATCAATAAGAAAAAGAAAAGCAACAGAATATAGGCCCAATGGAATTTTCTGAATACACTCTTCAAAGTTTTTGCATGAGGTGCTAGCAGTTTTTTTTTTTTTTTGAGATGGAGTTCCGCTCTTGTTACCCAGGCTGGAGTGCAATGGCGCAATCTCGGCTCTCCGCAACCTCCGCCTCCTGGGTTCAGGCAATTCTCCTGCCTCAGCCTCCTGAGTAGCTGGGATTACAGGCACGCGCCACCATGCCCAGCTAATTTTTTTACATTTTTAGTAGAGACGGGGTTTCACCATGTTGACCAGGATGGTCTAGATCTCTTGACCTTGTGATCCACCTGCCTCGGCCTCCCAAAGTGCTGGGATTATAGGCGTGAGCCACCTCGCCCGGCCGCTAGCAGTTTTCAAAGTAGTTACAGTATACTTAAAGTATATTACCTTTTCATAAGGACTCATCTGTATGCCAGTAATTGTCAGTGAGAGTTCTATTGTACAATCTTTGTCATCTTGAATATATTTTACATAAAATATATTGGAGAAATACTTTACTGTCATTTCATGAAACTATTCTGCCTAAGTACATATGAGAAAGTGATCAAATTGAGCAAATGTTTAGCGTAACTCTGACCTCAAAGTCTCATGACTAAGTGTTACAATCTTTTCAAGGACTAATTTTGCTTATTGGTGGTTCTCACTGGCATAGTTGTTCCATTTTTCCCTTCTTATTTCACCAAGATGGATAGTCAAAAAATATTGCAGTCATGCTTTCTTTCATAAAAGTGTCTATCTGTAAGGTGCCGTAATTAAACTACTGGGTTATTTTGTTGGGAGTGCTAGTACTAGGTAAATAAGTACTTGAAGAAAGGTAAGATAAAGTAACTTTTGCTGCACCATTTTCCTTCAGCCGAGGCCGTCTGAAAGCAGGATACTGCAGAAATGGTTTTGACACCATACATCAAAATCCTCATTGACTAGAATAGGACAGCACCACACCACAAAACCTCATGTTTATCTACTGAACGGCATGGGAAACAATTGAGGATTTCTTCTCTACTCAATCTCAAGTACTAAGAAATATCATCCATGTAAGTCTGAAGCATAGATAATGTCCTAGTCCATTCTCACATTGCTATAAAGAAATACCTGAAACTGAAGTGATCTATAAAGAAGGGAAGTTTAATCAGCTCACGTTTCCACAGTCTATACAGGAAGCGTGGCTGAGGAGGCCTCAGGAAGTCTACAGTGGTTACAGGATCTTTTGGGTGTTGCTTTTCTGGCCAGAAGCTTGTGGTCAGGGGCACCTTTGTCTGAGTTTTGCTCAGGCCCACTGGGCTCATTCCACCAACTAAGCCTGGCAGTCTGCGCTCAGCTCATGCACCTTGTCTGGATCTCATGCCTCCATATAAGACTGGAGTCAGATGTGAAGTGGCAAGGGATGTGAGAGCAAGGGTGGGTGCCAGTCACTGCACAGTCAAACATGCCACCTGCTGCAATGGGGTTGATAGCTCCAGGTGCCAGCACAGATGCCAGCTTTCTGTGAGGCTGTGGCTGGACCAGGTGCACAGCATGCAGCTTCTGCAGCTAGGAACAGGGAATGCAGTGGCACCGGAAGCTTGGAGACACCAGGAACCACCATTCCCCCAAAGAGGGAGTCACAGCCCTGGCTCAGGGAGCTCCCAGGTCTGGGATCCTCAAAGGACCACAGCTCTTTACTTCACCGGCAAAGTGGCGAGCAATGTTTCAGCCCTATTTGTGTCATAGCTCTTTTAGCCCCACCAAAAGATGGGTCCCAAGTTCCTGTCCTGTCACCAGGAAGAACGAGGTATTAAGACAGGTGGAGGGTGCGAAACATGAAGAGGAGCTTTAGTGAGCAATAGAACAGCTCAATCTATTACAGGGGCAGCTCTTCTCCACAGCCAGGATGCCCCAGTGAGTGTTCAGCTCCTAGAAGGGAGGAGACCCTGAAGAGGGAAACTCCTTTCTGCAAGTAGGCTACCTTGTCAACTTACCAGCACTTGGCAGAGAGGAGGCCCTGGAGTGGGTAGCTCCTCTCTGAGGCTGGCCATCCTGATGCCTACTTGAGTGTCAGTTGAGAGAAGGCCCTAGAGCAGATAGCCTTCTATAGCCGGTCATCCCAACATGTGCTCAGCTCTGGCTGATCCTGGGACTTTTATAGGCCTCAGAGGAGAGGAAGTGTACACCAATTTGTCCATAGGCAGGCCCAGAAAAGGCACCACAAGTTCCCACTTCTGGGCATGGGACTGACGCCCAGCCCCCAGACTTTAGGCCATCCCTGGCCTGAAGGTTGGGCCTCACCAGGGACCTGCCCCCTTCCACCCAGAAGCCTGTCGGCCTCCTGCTGCTCTTCATGGTGCCCAGGTTGTTCTTGCCAGGGGGCATCTGCAGACAAGTGCCAAGCTGCCCTCAGCACCCCTTTGGCTTCTCTCTCATGCGTGTCAGCACCCAATGTTCAGAGGGGACTGAGGCAGCAGGGGGCTTCCATATCAGCACTGCCCTGAGCATGTGCACACCTAGCTGGGTTGTGACAGTGCCTGGGTGCAGCCCCAACTTTGCCACAATATTGGAGCACACACTGATGGCAGGGAGAAGGCAGGCAGTGGGAAAAGGCATTTCTGAGCCTGTGAGGGCAAGGGGTCTTCCAAGGCCTCCAAATGTGCAGGAATGCCTGGATCTGTAGCCAAGGTTTAGATGGCTGCAGCTGTGCAGAATGAGGGGGATGGGGAGTGATGGGGCTTCTGCCTGCTCCATGGAGCAGGAGGCTTGGGTATGCAGCATGGTTTGGACAGCCGCATCTGTGCCTGGGAGGGCAGAGCTCCCACCAACTCCATGGAGCTGCACCTTCTGCTGCAACCAGTGAGATGGCAGTCTCTGCTCCAGATGGTCCACTACTGCCATCACAATCATGTCAGAAGGTGAAGGGGAAGCGGGCACATCTTACACAGGAGAAAGAGAGAGAAGGGAGGTGCTGCACACTTTTAAACAACCAGATCTTGTGAAAACTCACTGCCACAGAAACTGCAAGGGGGAAATCCATACCCTCAATCCAATCGCCTCCTTCCAGGTCCATCCTCCAACAACGACGACTATAATTCCACATGAGATTTAGGCAGGGATGCAAATTCAAAGCATATAAAATACTAACAATATGTGTGAGTCAGACTGTAAATTAAATGTAAAAGGGAAACGACCATAAGTAAAAGAACATTTAACAGAAGGAAGCTGAAAAGGATTGGTCATAGGTGACTGAATTCACGTCCCTATTGTCCCCTTTTAGACAAGTAGTAATTGTAAAATTTGTACGTTAAAGAAAAGACTACTGGTTAAGCACATGATGTAGGAAGATATGGAGAAACAGACAATTACATATAAAAGTACTCAGTTGTTTAGCTTTCCCACACTCCATATAAATCCACAGTGTTATAGCTGCTTAAAAAGTTTCAGCTTGAACTGATAACTATGGAGGGGAGTGAGATCAGAATTAGTCTACTTCCAGCTAGGAAAGGTCATGCTCTGTGAGGAATTCCTTTTCATGGGTCTCATTTGCTCCACCATATGCAGTGGGATAGGATAAGTTCATTGAGTATAAACTCTACTTCCAACTGAAACTATGCACTAGCAGTGCTCCTCCATATGAATTCAACCTTGGGTTAGGTATTTGCATCCAATATACTATGATTTGATCCTCAAAGCCACCAATTATGCTGTCTCTGATAACTTCAATCTGAGAGTAAGATTCCACCAATCACAGTCCCGTTTAGTGAGTGAAAGAGGAGAAAACCTTAGGTGTCCTTTTTGCACTGAACTCTTCATCCAATGGATGTAAGGAAGAGGTATCAATATAAATCCCAAAAGGTATGAGCATCCTCTATCTGGAACTAGGTCATGAGCTCAGAAAAGCTAGAAAGCAGAAATTCTAGGGGCACATATTTGTTATGTGAGATACCTTTGAAGACTTCTTGAAGCAAAAATGTAGCCTTCAGTCATTCTACTATTGATCCTGTATGGGACTATCCTCTTTCATATCCTAAGTATAGTGTGTGTATTCATCTCATATTGATAAGGGTCATAGAACGAGATCTGGATGTGGATAGGATGCATGTTCCAATAATCAAGCAGTGATCTGGCCTACTTAGGTAAATAAAAGGCATCGTCCACTCAGGAACTTGGCTCAAATGGGTTTGCCAGAAGCTTAACTTATTACATAATAGTATATCACCACATAGGAGAGATGGAAGGTCATCAGCATTGGTGAAGTTACCTAGGTCTAGCAGCATTCTCACCACTCTGAAA
>CM052656.1:116978761-116990889 GCA_028533165.1 Leontopithecus rosalia | reverse complement strand
CCCCACCCGCTGTCCCTCCCCTATTTCCCCCAATAGACCTCAGTGTGTGGTGCTCCCTTCCCTGTGTCCATGTGTTCTCATTGTTCATCACCCGCCTATGAGTGAGTATATACGGTGTTTCCTTTTCTGTTCTTGTGTCAATTTGCTGAGAATGATGTTCTCCAGATTCATCCATGTCCCTACAAAGGACACGAACTCAGCCACCAGGTATACCAGCTACAAAGCTCTAAAAAAATCAGCGGCGTAAAGAAATTACCAAACCAATATGACAATTATTCACTTGATTATTAGGTTTCTAGAGTTCAGTAAATCTCCTTTTAATGTACCAAGCACAGCACAGTGATGAGTAGGCACTTTGTAATTGTTTTTTTCTGATTGAGACCATTATTGGACATTTTAAAAATGCTGTGCCTTTTTAATCAGTCTACTCTTACAAATGTTTTAAAAATCACAATATGATGAATTAAAGTTTAGAACTCATTACAATATTTGTTTTAAGTTTAGATAGAAGTTCCCATCAAAATTTTTCTCTAGTTACTGCATTTAGAATACGTCCTAAGTGAACTAACGCAAGAAGAGAAAGCCAAATATCCCATGTTATCACTTGTAAGTGGGAGCCAATCATTGGGCATATGTGCACATACGCATGGGAACAGTAGACCCTGCAGACTCCTGGGGGGAGGATGGTGAGAGGTCTCCGTGGTAAAACTGCCTGTTAGCTACTATGCTCCTACCTGGGTGCAATATACCTGTGTAACAAACCTGCCCATCTACTCCTGCATCTAAAATAAAACTTTAAAAAGGACATGCCCAAAAATCAAATTTTTAATCAGTTGTAAAATGTAAGGAGCTTGAAATTTTAATGAAGAAAGCCATTCCACATTCAACATTCAGTATTATCAGCATACTTTTATAGTGGTAGAAAAAGACAAAATTATTTTAGAATGGCTTCAGTAACTATAAACTTTGAACTTAGGAATGGACAGATAAGTAAATTTGGTTGTGTCTTTTCAATACTTTTATTATCACATATTGAGAATAATTTTCTACTCGGATTTGATAGACACGGTATTTGAATTTAAAAACTTTTAGCAGGCCGGGTGCGGTGGCTCATGTCTGTAATCTCAGCACTTTGGGAAGCCAGGGGGATGGATCATGAGGTCAGGAGTTCAAGACCAGCCTGGCCAAGATGGTGAAACCCCGTCTCTACTAAAACTACAAAAAAGTTAGCCAGGTGTGGTAGCAGGCACCTATAATATCAGCTACTCAAGAGGCTGAGGCAGAAAGTTGCTTGAACCTTGGGAGGCGGAGGTTGGAGTAAGCCGAGATTGCACCACTGCACTCCAACCTGGGTGACAGAGTGAGACTCCATCTCAAAAAAAAAAAAAAAAAAAAAAGGACTTTCAGCAATTTAATCCGTATTTTTCCTTTGTTCCCAATTATTTTCTTTAACTTTATTTATATGATTTTGAAATTTCCATTGCATTTTGTTTACCTACCAACATTCATATTTGAAAAAAAATACTGGTATGTGAATATCATTGCTATATAAAAGGTAGGGAAAGAAGTTGTTAGCTGTATTTTCTTAGCATCGTAGGAAGTTGTTTGCTGTTTCAGGCAATACACACAAACCCTTTCTTACAGAGTTCTTCCATTATGTTGAGAAGCTCACAGGGAGATTACAAAATCACCTTAAATTGGCAAATGAGTCAAGTGGGTGGCATTATCAGTTAGTGCACATTGTCAAATGGCAATGTGTTGGACTTTTACAATTGCGCTTTATTTCTGCTTAAAGGAATTGTTATTTTCTTCCAATTTGTAAAACCATAGTCTCCTTGAAAAATAAAACTCTGCACTTGACATTTTCAGATTCCCCTTATCCCATTTCCATTAAAGACAAGTCTGACTTTGGGAGCACTAAGAATTTCAGAGAATTGAATTCCAGAGAGAAACTCCTATCAGAATAAGTCTGCCTATCCAGGAACACAGAGGACAGCTTTTTCTCACCCCTGCTAATGAAGAGCTAGACTAATGTCCCCTCTTGGGGTCTGCAGTAATACTCTCATGGAACATTCATTTGCCAAAGCTGCTGAGTTAACTCTGAAGTCCCCCTTTCCCAGAGCAAGTTGTCTATAAAGACAGTAAATTTAAGGGGTCAGGAAAATGGTGTCTCCCAAGACACTGGGTAAAATGTTGCAAGTTCTCACAGCCCATTTCAAACTCTCCTATGGATTGGTGATGACAAGATGTGCGTATCTTGAAGAGGTCACCTCCAAGAAGTTTCTACATAGCAGTTTCTACACAGACTAGATAACGGTGGAAATAAAGGCACTTTTGTAAGACTTTCCTTTCTGGTGCAATTAAAGTAGATGTTGTTACTGTATATTGCAATACAATTAAGGGTGTAAGACCTTATGTTAAAGGTAAAGTCTAATAAATGAAACCATTAGTAAAAAGCTCTTTAAAGAAAAACATTTAGCTTTCTCTAATGCATTCCACAGTTTGAAGGAAGGCCTTTTATAAAGAAAAAGGAAGGAAGAAAAGAATGAAGGAAGGAAGGGAAGGAAAGAGGGAGGGAGGAAGGAAGGAAGCATATAAATAGAAACGCTTATATTATAGTCATTTGGGCAAAGAAGTTATAAAAACGTTTTGTGGTCATGGACGCTAAAATGTATTTTCAGTTATTTGATAATGTTCCTGAATTTTATTCTAATAAATGTATTATGGAGCTAAAACATGAAGTCATTTTCCATATAACAGAAGAAATTGAACTGAAGCAATTCTGTTGTTGGCTGTGAAGGGTTTCTTTGTTGTTTTTTTTTTTTGTTGTTGTTGCTTTTTTTTCACCTAACTGAGTACTCTGTCATCAGCAGGAGGTCAATTTATGATCTCTTTAAGATGGATAAATCCAACCGTTTTTCTTTCTTTTCTGTTATATTTTTTAAACCTGCCTTAGAATAGTGAGAATGCCCTTAATATATGGACTTCAAGAATAATTTTCTCTAAAGAGGATGCTTTATGCCAAGAAGTGGATCTCTCACTGATACTCATTTTCTGGGGACTGGTTTGTGACTCCATATAACACTAGCTCTTTTAGTAGCCACAGGAAGAATTAGTTAAAAATTGACTTTGAATGTGATTCATTTGCTGCAAAGTAGGTTTTCACCCCCTGCTCTTCTCTTTCACTGACATCCACATTTTCGTTTCTAGCCCTTTGTTAAAAAATGAACTGCACGGCAAAAGCATGTGAGGATAAGGATTTCTGAATACCATCATGCGCCATGGTGTTCCCAGCATTTAGCCATTAATGCGTGGCTGCTATCCTGTGCCAGAGAAGGGATGAGAGAGAGTTAAGAGGAGCAGCTGTCTAAGGAAAGCCCCAGGGATGAGCTCCCAGAGACACTTACCTGGAAAGAAGAAAACAGTAACCTTTATTGTGTGTAGTCTACTCTTGGCTCTGTGCACTCAACCCCCCGGTGATGTGGTGAGTCACCAGCCATGCCACTAACTTTTGTGTCACTGCACGCAAACTCAGCAGGGAAAAAACTGAGCAGAAAATGCTGTTTTATTGATCTTCTCAAACTTAAATTAGTAAGAGTTGGAACTTTGAAGAGCTAATTATGGGTGAACATGTGAATTGGGTAGAGTTTGATTCAGCCCAGTTGCTTCTCCTCAACCCGTTTTGTAAACAGTCGGTGTTCACTTATTGACTTTGTTCTCTCTAAAATTCCACCACGAATACCTATCAAGGGGATTGTGGTATGTTTTAATGTACATTTAAATCAGTGATAAGATCCTTCTGCTCAATTTGGAAACCAAAAGGTCTCTGCTACTGGTAAGAGCAACTACGGACATCCCTGAAGAACAGGGGAGTAATCTGTTGACTCACTATGATATTTGCTCATGAATGAGCTAAGAAACGGTTTTACTCTACCTGTATCAAAACCAAACCATTTGGATCAAGAAGAAACGGGTTAATCAATGAGAGCTTGTTATGTTGCTCAGGTTGGCCTTGAACTCATAGCCTTGCCTCCTCAAGCACCAGGACAACTGGCCAGAGCCACCGCCACTCCCGGTTCAAGAAGAAACCTGGATGGACCAACAAAATATATTTTTAACTCACATCAAAATGTTTCCCAAGGATTACAGAAATAAAAATGATGTAGGTAATTATCCCCTACTTTAGGCAACGAGAGAGTTTTCACTGTGGAGCTGGTTCTTCCTAGTCTTTGATAAGGGATCGTCACTGCCTATTTCATCTATAGGGTTCTTGGTCCTGAACCCTAATCTATAATGTAAGGTGAAAACAATTCCACCATTCAACTGTTTTTGTAAGACAAATGAATATTAACACAAAAGACAATCAGAAAGGACAGTCAGGCAAGTGCTGCATCTCAGATTATTTTGTGGCTGGATGTTGGTTTTACTCGGAAAGCAGCTGACAATGCCACAATAGTAAATAAACGTCTTTAAAGCTTTTTCTCTACTGTTGTCTTCATTCTAGGAGAGTCTAGTACAGTAAGATTTCATTACTTTTTGAATCCACATCTTTCAAGTAGAAAGACAAGTATTTTGATCCTATTGTAGAGAGGTATTTATAAATAAATACATAGTTTTGATAAAAATTCAACTGTTTATGTAGAGAAATAAATGTTAACTTGGCTAATACATTTGATTGTACCTCAGAAAGTATATTAGAGCTTTGTCATTAGCATAGAAAGTTAAATTCCAGTGGTCCCCATACTTTCTAGCACAAGGGACTAGATTCACGGAAGACTATTTTTCCAGGGACCAGGGGTGAGGAGGATGATGGAGAATGACTCAAGTGCATTACATTTATTGTACACTTTATTTCGGTTATCACATTGTAGTATATAATGAAATAAGTATTCAACTCACCATAATGTAGAATCAGTAGATGTTCTGAGCTTGTTTTCCTACAACTAGATGGCCCCCTTGTGATGGGAGACAATGACAGATCATCAGGCATTAGATTCTCATAAGGAACACACAGTCTACATCCCTCACATGTGCAGTTCACAATAGGGCTCATATTCTTATGAGAATCTAATGCAGCCGCTGATCTGATAGGAAGCCAACCACAGGTGGTAATGCAAGCGATAGGTAGCAGCTAGAAATACAGATGAAGCTTCAACTGCTTGCCCATCACTCACCTTCTCCAGGACCAGTCAATGGTTCAGGGTGTGGAGATCCCTGATACAAAGAATCCAAGTCCCTTAAGAACAATCTCAAGGAATAGAAAACAAACGAACAAAAAAAAAGCAGTAATTTGGAGACTGAGCTTCATAATGTCTTAGCGTCTTAGTCCAGAATACCACAAACTAGGCAAATTATAAGGAAAAAACACAGAAATTTCTCACATTTTTAGACTGGGGTGTCCACGAGCAAAATGTGAGCCGTTGTGGTGTCTAAGAAGCGCTGCCCTTTGCTGAAATGGTGTTTCATTGCTGCATTCTCTGAAGAGAACAGTGTGTCTTCACATGATGGGAGGTGAAGGGGCAAGCTAGCCAAACACTTAGTGGGACCTCTTCTGTTAGGGTTTTTATCTCATTCATGAGAAGGAAGCCCTCATGGCCTAATCAGCTCTTAAAGGTCCCGTCTCTTAATACTGTCACATTGGCAACACCTGAACTTTGGAAGGGAACCATTCAAATCATCGCACTCCACTCTCAACCCTCTCAAATTCATGTCCTTCTTACACACAAAATACATTCATTCCGTCTCTGTAGCCTCCAGAATCCTTAACGCATTTCAGCATCAACTCTGAAGTTTAAGTCCAAAGTCTCATCTAAGCATCGTGTGAGACTCAAGGTATAAGTCATCTTGAGGCACATTCCCCTCTACGTAAAAGATTGTGATAGCAACTGAGTTGTGTGCTTCCAAAATACAGCGATGGGAAAGGAATGGGACAGACATTCTCACTCCAAGAGGAAGCAACGGAAGAACAATCCTCCCCGACTCTATATTCCACCCTCTGGGCATGCTGGAGCAGTTGATCCCAAACCCCTAGTGGACCCTGCCTCGTGGCTTTAGTAGGTGCAGATCATGTGCTACAACTGTCAGAGTTTTGAGTTGGGTTTCTGAGACTCCTCCAGGCTGAAACTGGCATTGCATGCTGGTGGTTCTACAAGTCTGGTGTCTTAGGGGCAGACCTAATGCCAATGGCATCACCAAGCATTGTCTGAACTGGGCTCTTTGAGGTGGCCACAACTCCAGGTTTCCTGCACGTTTTCCTACTGGGTTCTTCGTGAGGCAGTCTCACCCCTATCTCAATTCTCTGCCTAGGTGCGGAGCCTCTCTGCAACAGCCATGAAATCTAGGAAAAGACAGACATGTTTCCACAAATGTTTCATTCTCTGCACCTACAGAACTAGTATTATGTAGGAGTTGCCAAGATTTATGGCTGTACCTTCCAGAAGACAGTTCAAGCAGCACCTGGCCCACCTGAGCCACACCTAAAGAGCTAAGGAGCACTGTTCCAGAATGTGAGGAGCAGACCCGAGACAGTTTTAGGCAGTGGGCCCCATGGTCTCACAGATACCCCAGGTCCCTCCCTCAAAACCATTCTTCCATTGAGGCCCCAGTATTTTAGGCCTGTGATGGATGTGACAACCTGCAGGATCTCTAAATCCCTTTGGGGTCATTATCCCATTGCGAATAGCACCTGACTTCTCTGTTTCCACAGTAATCTCTTATCAAATGATTGAGTAGGTTGCTTGAATGCACACCCTTAGTTCTCTCCCCTATACATACTTTTTAAAATTTTTTTATATGGGCTGGCTGAGAATTTACAAATCTGAATGTTCTGCCTCACTTTTCAATTTCAAATTCTATCTTTGAATCACTTTCTTCTTCTCACATTTTCCTCTAATCAGTTAAGAGAAGCCATACAGCAACCCGAACATTTCGCTTCTTAGAGATTTGTTCTGCCAAGATTCAGATTCAATGACGTCATCCGGCAGTCCCAATACTGGATATTTATCTGAAGGAAATGATTTCAGTATACCACAGAGATATTCCCCACTGCATGTTCATAGAGCACTATTCACCATGGCCAAAATAAGAAGTCAACCTAGATGACCATTAACAGTTGAATAAAAAAAAATGTTGTGTGTGTGTGTGTGTGTGTGTATCATATTCAAAGGCATAATTTTTAATTTGTTTACACATATATGTAATGACATACTATTTTTCCATTTATTGTGTCATTTGGAGCAACATAGATGAGCCTGGAGGACATTACATTTAGTGAAATATCTAACGCACAGAGAAATAAGTGGTGCCATGTGTTCTCACTCATTTGAGAGACTTAAAAATAAATTAAGCTTTTAGAATTAGTGGGTTGAATTTTGGTTAGTAGACGCTAGGAACCAGCAGGGGCATGGGGGTTACAAAGGTGGGTGAATGGATACAGAGCAACAGCTAAGTAGGAGGAGTAACTTCTAGTCTTCTATAAGTTACTGTAGTATAAACATGCTTAACAATAATTTATCGTGTTTTTAAAACAGCTAAGAAGAGAGGATTTTGAATGTTTCCAGTGTACAAATATGATAAATGAGGTGACGAATGTGCTAATTACTTTGATTTGATCACTATATATTGTATACATGTATTGAATATTGCAAAAAATTATGTACAATCGTATGTGGCACAGAGTGTGTGTGTGTGTGTGTGTGTGTGTGTGTGTGTGTACGTATCTCCTGGTTTATCACTTTTAAGTTCTGGCCTCTAAAAAGTCCTAAGGACATGAGCACAATTCAGCCAAGTTCTTTGCCATTTTAAAGCAAGGATGGTCTTTCCTCCAATTTCCAATGCCTTTTTCCTTATTTCTGAGACCTGGCCAGAATGGTCTTCGCTGTCTGTATTTCTATCAACATTCAGTTCAAGAACACTGACATAATTTCTTTTTTTCTTTTTTCTTTATTTTTGAGATGGAGTCTTCCTCTGTTGCCCAGGCTGGAGTGCAGTGGTGCGATCTCGGCTCACTGCAAACTCTGCCTCCCGGGTTCAAGCGACTCTCCTTCCTCAGCCGCCCCAGCAGCTGGGACTATAGAGGCACACCACCACACCCATTGTATTTTTAATAGAGACAGGGTTTCACCATGTTGGCCACGATGGTCTCCATCTCTTGACCTTGTGATCTCCCTGCCTTGGCCTCCCAAAGTGCTGGGATTACAGAAGTGAGCCATCACACCCGGCCAATTTCTAAGAAAAATGTAGTTTTCTCTGCAGCTCACTTCTAAGCCCTCACTGAAATTGCTTCATTTACGGAAATCTCGGCTTTTTCTAGCCTGCTCTCCAACTCTTCCAACCTCTGCCTAATCCCCAGTTCCAAAGCTGCCCCCGCATTATAAAGTATTTTTATAGTAACACTTCCACTTAGTATCAATTACTGTCTTTAGTGCATTTATGCTGCTGTAACAGAATACCACAGACTGAGTAATTTACAAAGAACAGAAACTTATATCTCACAGTGCTGAAGGGTGGGAAGCACAGATTAAGAGGCAAAAAGCTTTGCTGTGCGGTGAGGGCTGCTGTCTGCTTCCAAGATGGTATTGTACGGCAGCGTCCTTCAGAAAGGAAGAACTCTGTCCTTAAATAGCAGAAGCTAGATAAGCAAACTGGGGAATACTGCATGGAGGCTTCTTTGTAAGGGCCTTTATCCCATTCACAGAAGAATAGCCCTCCTGGTCTAAATAGCCCTTGAAGGCTCCACCTCTGAATTCTACCACACCGGCATCCCCTGAATGCCAATGTTATTTGAGAAAATATTTACTTAAATATAAATAAAATACAAATGTATGAAGCTTCATCCAGTTAAACAAATGCAAAATTTTAGTTGTAATCAACTGAAAAATATAATTATTTGGTGTGATCTTATTTTTAGATTTACAGCAGCCTAAATTCTGTGTATAACTAAATGAAGTGGCAGATATAATTAGCATCACGTTTGGGACAAAATAATGCCAAATATAATCAACCTGCCATCAGGTGTTCATTATTTAAATATCTTTTAGCCAATTATAGGAACTCAAAATGACAATTAGGATGTCAGCAGAGAAATGTATCCACAAGAAAAAGGAAAACTGTTCAATGCAGAAGCTTAAAGTTTACCAGCAAGTAGAATAATCCAAATGTTTTTTATGGCTTCTGTTTTCCCGTGACGATCCAGACACACACTTACAATTTCCTTCTAGGATTCCCAAGTCAAAAGTCACGTTATTAATAACCAAGTAAACTTAATATTTTTCAATGTGTTCTTTTGGCTATTGTGGTATGACAAAAGATGAAATATTATATGTATGTGGGGTGTGTTTGGGTGTGTGCATGTGCATGTATATAAAGAGAAAAGAGAAAAAAGGCAGAAATTTTAATTGATAAATTGCAATTACAAACGTAGTTTCCCAACACCATTCTACTACAGGGCTCACTTTTGAGGATTTTCTTTTTTTTTTTAAGTTTATAGATTTTAAGGTTGATGCAATCCAAAATGCTGACTTGCTGGTGAATATTCAAAGTGCAATTATTAGAACCAACGAGATTGAGAAGCTAAAATCAGTTGCTAGTTATATCCACAATGTGGACATTTTGGCCTCCAAGTATGATGACTAGAGAGAGGATAAGAAAATATTCTTATGCAAGGTTGTTAATTCATCAAAAAAAAGCAATAAATATATAGTGAGAATGGTTACTTATAGTACATGTAAAGTGCTTAATATAACACGAAGGAACTCTTAATAAATGTTCATTATTATAATTTGTTTCATTATGTAAATCAATGGAATTTTTAAAAACAAAAGTTACTGTAACAATTTTTAAAATTTGTTTATTGTACTTTAAGTTCTGGGATACATGTGCAGACTGTGCAGGTTTGTTACACAGGTATACACGTGCCATGGTGGTGGTTTGCTGCATCCATAGCCCCGTCATCTACATTAGGTATTTGTCCTAATTCTTTCCCTTCCCAATCCCCCCAACCCCTGCAATTATTTCCCTAGCACACCACCCGCCAGGCCCTGGTGTGTGAAGTTCCCCTCCCTGTGTCCATGTGTTCTCTTTGTTCAATGCCCACTTATTAGTGAGAACGTGTGGTGTTTGATTTTCTTTTCTTTTGTCAGTTTGCTGAGAATGGTATTTTCCTGTTTCATCCATGTCCCTGCAAAGGACATGACCTCATTCTTTTTTATTGCTGCATAATATTCCATGGTGTGTATGTGCCATATTTTCTTTATCCAGTCTATCACTGTTGGGCATTTGGGTTGATTCCAAGTCTTTGCTTTTGTGAACAGTGCCACAGTGAACATACGTGTGCATGTGTCTTTCTAATAGAATGGTTTATAATTCTTTGGGTATATACCCAGTAGTGGGATTGCTGGGTCAAATGGTATTTCTATTTCTAGATCCTTGAGGAATCACCACACTGTCTTCCACTATGGTTGAACTAATTTACATTTCCATTAACAGTGTAAAACTGTCCCTATTTCTCCACATCCTCTCTAGCATCTTCTGTCTCCTGATTTTTTAAATGATCACCATTCTAACTGGCATGAGGTGGTATTTCAATGTGGTTTTGATTTGCATTTCTCTAATGACAAGTGATGATAAGCTTTTTTTCATATGTTTGGTGGCTGCATAAATGTCTTCTTTTGAAAAGTGTCTGTTCATATCCTTTGACCAGTTTTTGATAGGGTTGTTTAGTTTTTTCTTGAAAATTTGTTTAAGTTATCCATGGATTCTGGTTATTATCCCTATGTCAGATGTGTAGATTGCAAAACTTTTTTCCCATTCTGTTGCTTGCTGTTTCACTTCATTGATAGTTTCTTTTGCTGTGCAGAAGCTCTTAAGTTTAATTAGATCCCATTTGTCTATTTTGGCTTTTGTTGCCATTGCTTTTGGTGTTTTAGTCATAAAGTCCTTCCCCATGCCTATGTCCTAAATGGTATTGTCTAGGTTTTCTTCTAGAGTTTTTTTTTTTTAGTGGTGTTAGGCCTCATGTTTAAATTATAATACATCTAGAGTTAATTTTTGTATAAGGTGTAAGGAAGGAATCCAGTTTCAGCTTTCTGCATATGGCTAGCCAGGTTTCCAAAAACACCATTTATTAAATAGGAAATCTTTTCCCCATTGCTTGCTTTTGTCAGGTTTGTCAAAGATCAGATGGTTGTAGTTGTGTGGCATTCTTTCTAAGGCCTGTGTTATGTTCCATTTGTCTATATCTATGTTTTTGTACCAGTACAATGCTGTTTTGATTACTGTAGCCTTGTAATATAGTTTGAAGTCAGGTAGCATGATGCCTCCAGCCTTTTTTTTTATTTCCTTAGGATTGTCTTGGCTATGAGAGATCTCTTTTGGTTCCATATGAAGTTTAAGGTGTCTTTTTCCAATTCTGTGAAGAAAGTCATTGGTAACTTGATGGGGATAGCATTGAATCTATAAATTACTTTGAGCAGTGTGGCCATTTTCATAATATTCATTCTTCCTAACAATAAGCATGGAATATTTTTCTATCTGTTTGTGTCCTCTCTTATTTCCTTGATCAGTGGTTTGCAGTTCTCCTTGAAGAGGTTCTTCACATCCCTTGTTAGTTGTATTGCTAGGTATTTTATTCTCTTTGTAGCAATTGTGAATGGGAGTTCACTCATGATTTGGCTCTCTGTTTGTCTATTATTGGTGTATAGGAATGCTTGTGATTTTTGCACATTGATTTTGTATTCTGAGACTTTGCTGAACAAAATTCAACAGCCTTTTATGCTAATAGCTCTCAATAAACTAGGTATCAATGGATCACAGCTCAAAATAATAAGAGCATTTTTTTGTATTGTTCTGGCTTTTATTTTTTTATCTTATTTATTTTTTTAAATTTTTTATCCTTTTTCTTCTTTTTATTGCATTTTAGGTTTTGGGGTACATGTGCAGAACATGTAAGATAGTTGCATAGGTACACACGTGGCAGTGTGTTTTGCTTCCTTCTGCCCCTTCACCCACATTTGGCATTTCTCCCCATGCTATCCCTCCCCCACTCCCCCGCCGCTGTCCCTCCCATATTTCCCCCAATAGACCCCAGTGTGTAGTACTCCCTTCCCTGTGTCCATGTGTTCTCATTGTTC
>CM052656.1:116945095-116978661 GCA_028533165.1 Leontopithecus rosalia | reverse complement strand
GTAAAGTGTCTGTTCATATCTTTTGCCCATTTTTGGATGGGCTTGTTTTCTTTTTTCTTTTAAATCTGTTTGAGTTCTTTGTAAATTCAGGATATCAGCCCTTTGTCAGATGAGTAAACTGCAAAAATTTTTTCCCATTCTGTTGGTTGCCGATTCGCTCTAGTTACTATCTGGGAAACTCCAAGGACAGAGGGCTAAATCCATGAAGTTTGTGGATGGCCTGATGATCCACAGCGGAGATGCTGTTAACTACTACGTTGACACTGCCATGCGCCATCTGTTGCTCAGACAGGGTGTGCTGAGCATCAAGGTGAAGATCATGCTGCCCTGGGACCCAACTGGTAAGACTGGCTCTAAGAAGCCCCTGCCTGACCGTGTGAGCATCGTGGAACCCAAAGATGAGATACTGCCTACCACTCCCATCTCAGAACAGAAGGGTGGGAAGCCAAAGCCACCTGCCATGCCCCAGCCAGTCCCCACAGTATAACAGGGTCTCCTTGGCAGCTGCATTCTGGAGTCTGGATGTTGCTCTGTAATGATGTTTAATAAAATACTGTACAAAAGAAAATAAAAGAACTATTTATGAAAAACCCACAGCCAATATCATACTGAGTGGCAAAAATTGGAAGCATTCTCTTTGAAAACTGGCACAAGACAAGGATGCCCTCTCTCACCACTCCTATTCAACATAATATTCTAAGTTCTGGCCAGGGCCATCAGGCAAGAGAAACAAAGCGTATTTGAATAGAAAGAGAGGACATCAAATTGTCCCATTTAGAAAACCCAGTCATCTCCTTCCAAAATCTTCTTTAACGTATTTATACTTTCAGTGATATATTCCAGGCAATGTAAATTGGTGATGTGAATTATATGAATAAACAAAGAATGAGGAAGTTACTGTATGATAGAACTTGCACACTCAAACTTGTTACAAATTTTCTAAAGAAAATAAACACTTATAAAAATCACACTTGACATAATTGGTCACATCAAGAATTATGTTTAAAATGTCAATTTTAAAATAGCATTCGAATGAAATTTTTTTATAAAAAGAATTTTGTTGTACATTGATGTTTCTCATTATAGCAATGTTGTAAATAGAGACAGGAATTTCCTCTGGAAAAATTTTCTCTCAGGCAAGATTCACTGCCTAATTTAGAAATATTACAAAATATGAACGGATAAATTCTAATAATTATGACAGTGTAAAAGATAGATAAATATTTAAATTGTGAGTCCATTTCATTTTGGTATCTTTCCTTACTTTTCATGTTTTAATAGACATCTGCTACTGTTCAATAAAATAATTAAACAACCTTAATAAATAAAGCACAAAGAAATGCCATGAATAGATGAGAATAGAGTTGAAAATTGTAAGAGCAAAATGAATAAGAATATCTATTTTAAAAAAAAGGTAAACTGGAGCTGTGTTAGCCCATAATGATGAACACAAAAGTCAGCTAAATTGGAAGTAATGAACAGAAACAAAGTAAAAACTACTATTTATTTCATACTTTAGCGTTTTTGTAGATATAAAAATTGAGGTAGTATAAGAGAAATATGGAATTTTTATTTTTTGTGTGAGAAAGGAAAATGAAGATAGTGGATAAAATTTACGAGAATATAAATTTACATTAACCTGGGAAATATGAATGGTAATATTTAGAAGTTCCACTTTCAAGAACAATGAAGCAGCAACTTGCCTTCTAGCTGTAATCAGGTATAAAACTAAAAAAGAATTTCGAGGCAACTCTTCCCATTCATTGGAAAGTAGACAGCAAAGAATTGTAAACCATTATAGAGGGAAAACAGCAACAATGGAGGGCCATATGGATGCCTTGGATTTCTGCGTGGAGATAGTAATGGGCCCTGGACCAAGGAGAAGTAACATAAAAATGGTTTTGTAATCTTGCTGAATTGAGTAGCCAGGAATTAGAGATTAGCAAGATTTGGAGAACCAGGATTTGGTAGACAGAGTACTGATAAAGGGAAAACTGCTCAAACAGAGTTTTAAAGATCTGCCTACGGGTCATCTTGATGCTTGGCTGAATGATATGTTGCACCTATTTAGAATGAGTCCACAAAACCAGGCAAAGCATAATAGTAACAAAATACAACTATTATAAAGCCATAAAATAAAAATCCTTCAGAACTCTCATAGGGTTGGGGTTTGAATTTAACAAACCAGAGTGAAGAGACCTCATGGAACACACAAAACATTCTGTAGAGATGTCAGATGGTTTACACATTAAAGTTACAACTGAACTAATTATAATGTAAGTCTACTATAGACCTTAACTGGGATGTTTAGAGTCATTTTATGAAGACAAGTGGGCAGTTATTTAAGATAATAAAACAATATTGAATGTATCTGCACCTAATTACAGTCTCACTGTATTAGTCTGTTCTCACACTGCTTTCAATAACTACCTGAGACTGAGCATTTTATGAAGAAAAGAGGTTTAGTTGACCCACAGTTTCATAGGCTATAAAGGAACGATGACCAGGAGTCTTCAGGGAACTTACAATCGTGGTGGAAGGTGAAGGAAAAGCAAGCACATCTTTCTATAGTGGAGTAAGAGACAGAGAGAAGGGGGAATAATTATGCACTTTTAAACAGCCAAATATTGTAATAACTCATTCACTATTTTTTTTTTGAGACAGAGTTTTGCTCTTGTTACCCAGGCTGGAGTGCAATGGCACGATCCCAGCTCACCACAACCTCCTCCTCCTGGGTTCAGGCAATTCTCCTGCCTCAGCCTCCCGAGTAGCTGGGATTACATGCACGCGCCACCGTGCCCAGCTAATTTTTTGTATTTTTAGTAGAGACGGGGCTTCACCATGTTGACCAGGATGGTCTCGATCTCTTGACCTCGTGATCCACCTGCCTCGGCCTCCCAAAGTGCTGGGATTACAGGCTTAAGCCACCGCGCCCGGCCTTAACTCATTCACTCTTATGAGAACAACAAGAGGGAATTCTGTCCCCATGACTCAATCACCTCCCACCAGGTCTCCCCTCCAACACATAGGGTTTACCGTTCAATATAAGACATTAACATAGGGATTACCATTCAATATAAGACATTAAAATGTGTAGAAGAAAATGAATTGTGCTTATATTTAAAAAAACTTATATGTTTAAATTATTATATTAGAAAAGAAGAATGTTCTAAAAAGTAAGTTTTCACCTTAAGAAATTAGAATAAGAATAAACTAAACTCGTTGTAAAAGAAAAAAACATATTGGAAATAAGTAAAATAGAAAACAAGCATTATTCATAGAAACACTTACGAAACTAGAAATATTGTCTTTAAAAGGATCACTAAAACTCATAAAACTCAACCCAGAGTAATGAAAAAAAGTAGAAAAAAACTGTAAGTTAATCATAACAAGATTGAAATAAAGAATATCACTAAAGACCTCCAGATATTGAAATGATAAAAAATATGTTCATTAATTTAATAACAGATAAAATATACAGTTTTTGAGATAAACTAAGAAAACTGACATAAAAAGATATAGAAAACTTACATTACCCTGTATGGATTAAACTATTTTTAGTTTTGTCTCTCCATGTATATTTTGTTTTCTCTCTCTCTCTCTCTATATATATATATATATATCTCACACAGAGATAGATAGATGGATGGATGGATAGATAGATAGTTATAGACAAACACAGAATCTCCAGGACCAAGTTCCTTTACTAGTGAATTTTTTTGATTATTTAATAAAAACATATTTCAATTCTCACATAAACTTTTCAGAACATTCAGGGGTAGGGAATATTTCCAAATTTTAACAAATATATAACAGGAAAAAATACTGATATATTTCATTAACACTGACAAGCTGTAACAAAATATTAATAAATCTAACTACAGTTACATTCAAGGAAGATATTCAGGACCAGTTTTGTCCCAGAAATGTAAGGTTGTTTTGATACTCATATATCCATCAATATGATGCACTACAGAATGACTGAGCTTATATTTAACATTGTACTGGATGTCCTAACCAGTAAAATTAATAAGAAAAAAAGAGATATATGTATATAAAAATTAAAAATATCTTTATTTTCAGACAGTATGACTGGGTATGTGGAAAATCCTAAAATCTAGCAAAAAAATAAAAATAAGGAATTAATAAGTGAGATTAATGAGGTCAAATGATACAAAGTCAGTGTATAAAAATAAATTTTAATTCTAAGCAAAATCATTTTGAAAATGAAAGAAATTTTAAAATCATCATAAGAGTATCCAGAAACATAAAATACTTAGGTATAAATTTAACAAAATATGTGCAAGGTTTATACAGAAAGAAAAACACAAATTATGTCTGAAAGGTATGAAAGAGAGCTTAAATAGTTGACATTATATGCAGCGTTTATGCACAGAAGGAGTCAAAATTTGTAAGGTACCAATTTCTTCTTAGGTAATCTATAGATACAGTGAAATTCCAAATAGATTTCTATTTGACTTTTGCAGAAAAATTGATAACTTAATTCTTAAATTTTACATGTCAATGCTAACAATCTAGTCTAGCCAAACTAATATTGAAGAAAATATGTGAGAAGACTTACATTTTCTAATTTTAAAACTCAATATAAAACTACAGTAATTAGAAAATAAATATTTTCTATATCTTTTTCTATATCTTTTTACAGTGTACTTTTGGTATAGGATACATAGAGATCAATGGAATAAAATAAAATGACTAGACATAATCATGCACAGATATGGCCTTTGCATTTCAACAAAAGAAACACAGAAATTCAGTTGAGATATAATAAACTTTTCAACAAATAGTGCTGAGATATTCTGGGTTTCTGGTTGGAGATAAAAGTAAAACTATACCATTCAGAAAAAATTAACTGATAAAATGAATGATTGTTAAAATACAGAAAATAAACCTATGACAAACCTAGACAAAAACATAAGCAAAAACATCTATGAAAATTTTTGGGTGGAGAATTTCCTAACTAGAACAGAAAAAGTACTAACCAAAAAAGAAAATAATAATCAATTAGATTTATTCCACATTACAATCTTCTGTTTCTCAAAAGATAACATTAAGAAAATAGAAAAGCAAGCCAGAGAGTAAGAGAAAACATTGTAAATGCACGTATCTGTCAAAAAAGTTAAACTCATAATACTTACAAAAATTATACTTCAATAATTATGATAAATCAAATAATTTCATAAGTAATATACAAAACGTTTCAATAAATACTTTATAAAAGAAGAATGTGAGAAGTAGGTAAATATCATAGGTTGCTAGGGAAATGTAAATTAAAACCACAATGTAGTACCATGGAACAAGTGGCATTCCCATACGCAGCTGGTGGGAGTGTAATAAGATAAAACAATTATTGAAAATAGTTTGTGGTTTCTAATAATGTTACATATGCTGTTATCATGCAATTCTAAGCAATTCCTCTAGTATTCGTCTCAAAGATGAAAACAGATCTTTATAAAAACGCATTCTATACAAATGTTCATAGTTGATCTATTCACAATCACCCAAAACTGGAAACAGTGTAAATATTAATCAACAGGTAGTATTGTCACACAGAAGAATGAAAAGAAACAGAATAATGAAAAAGGAAGAAATAACTGATAAATGCAAGAACATGGATAACCCAAAAAATATTTAGCTCAGTGCAGAAATTCAGGCCTCAAACTGAATATTGTCTGACTCCTATTATATAAAGTTCTCACGAGTGTACCTGGTCTAAAGTGAGATAAATAGTACGGTTGACTGAGATGTGAGGCGGTAGGGACTGACTGCAACTCAGGATGACATGTTTGGGGCTTATGAAATATTCTGCATCTTAACTGGAGTCGTGGTTATACAGGTTAATAGGCTGGTCAAAACTCAAGTTATTTTCTTTCTTAAAAAGTGACTGCATTTCAGCCAGGTATGGTGGTTCACACCTGTGATCCCAATACTTTGGAAGGCCCAGGAGGGTGGATCACAAGGTCAGGAGTTCAAGACCAGCCTGGCCAAGATGGTGAAACCCTGTCTGTACTAAAAATACAAAAGTTAGCCGGATGTGGTGGTAGGCACCTGTAATCCCAGCTACTTGGGAGGCTGAGGCACAGAATTGCTTGAACCTGGCAGGTGGAGTTGCTGTGATCTGAGATTGAGCCACTGAACTCCAGCTTGGGTGACAAAGTGACTGCATTTCCTGGTATGCAAATTGCATCTCAGTAAAGTTAAAAAGGAACACAAAGCAAATGATGCCTAAATGTAGGGAACCAGCCCTACATCACCCGTGGGTACTCTGTGTCTGGTGGTGACAAAGGAATGAGAAAAAGACAGATTAAGAGAGAGAGTGGGACCAGGGGCCATCATCCATTACTTTGGAGAAGACGGTAAAGGCCTCAAACTCTGATTATCCGTAGTATTTATTGGTTACAATCACTTTGGTCTACAGGGTAGGGGTGGATTGATGGTGAGGAGAAGGTGATGGTGGAGTGAATCAGTGAGCCAGAAGTGAATCAGCGAGCCAGAACTGGTGTGTCATTCTAAAGACTGGTAAGAGTGGCAGTCTGGGAGTTTCACAAAACAAGAACATGTGGTTATCTTTAAGTTGTTATCTATGTGCAGCTGGTAGAACTCAGGACTTACAAGGAGCCTACAAGTCTGGATACATCATGGCGCTACAAAGGAGTTTTATGTCCTTGGGCACAATGTTTGTGGCAACAGAGCCGAGGTCACCCTGCACTGGAACATGAGGCATGGAGAGGCCGTCCTCCTCAGAGGCCTCCTGCCGCCTTCCGAAGTTTGTGGTTCCTTGTTTATGTGTTACTCATAACCAATTTGTGTAGGCACTCTCTATGTCCTTTCTCCTTTGCTGCTTTTCCCAACATCTAAACCCATTTTTTTTAATCTAAAACAAAAATGGAACAGGTTCTCTTTCAATATGGTTACCTTTTTATCTATCACAGATATTTTCATGAAGCCCCAGAAAGGTGTGGGCATCTCTGTCTCTCAAATCTAATGTAGCCAATATCTTCTTTTGACTAAAAAACTGGTTTGCCTTTTATATTCTCTATCTTGATTTGATACTATCCCTCATAGCAGTTTGTTGTATGAATATTTTGCATAATATATTGAAGCAAAGGGCCAGGGCCAGATGTCTAACAACCTCTCAATGTTGGCAGAAGTATTCTTGCATTGGCATTGGATATGAGGCTTAACCCAGCCATTTCTATTTCTACAGTAATATCAATAGTGGTTGCCTTTCTAGATAGTTACCAGAAAATTGTTGTGTATCATCTATGGGATTGTTTCTGAGCCCTCTAGGATTCGCTGTAGCATCAGTGGGACAGCAGCCTTCTCTCTGTTCTTCAGGTCATCAGCTGCAATAGGTTGAGCCCATTCTACACCCAGCTGTTCTCTATTATCACAGATTTTCTTCTGAGAAAAAAGAATACCTTGTGTATTAGGTTTTCTGTTGTTGATATAACAAATTGACACCAATTTAGCTATTTAAAATAACACAACTTTATTATCTGTCAGTTCTGCAGGTTAGGAGTCCAGGAACACAGCTCATCTGTTTTCCCTGCAAAGAATTTCACAAGGGAGAAATCAAGGTGGTTTCAGGGCTGTGTTCCTATCTGAAGGCTCTAAGGAAGAATCCATTTCCAGGCTCGATCATGTTGTTGGCAGAATTTATTTCCATGTGGTTGTAGGACTAAGAACACCTTTTCCGTGGGCTGTCAGCTGGGTTTGTTCTCAGCCTCTGGAGAAGCTAGTTTGCAAATTTCCTCAAAGTCAGGAGTGACAAGTTGTGTTCTGATTTAATTCACTCCAATTCCACCTTCTGCCTCATCCTTTCTGCTACAGCCTCTGACAGACTCTTCTGACTTTGCTTCTAAGGGCTCGTGTAAATACACCAGGTATACTCAGATAATACAAGATAATATCACTCTTTTAAAATTAGGGGATTAGTAACCTTAATTTCATCTATAAATTACTTCACAGAATTACCTACACCAGAGTTAGTTACACTGAATAATCAGGGGGCAGGAATCTTATGGAGTGAGTCAATTGTACAGTTGTACCTACCCCATGTGAGTTCATAATTCTTTAAATCAGTTCCATCAAGTATTCTCTGATCAGTACTCATCAACATTTGCCAAAGTTATTTTCTCTCACCATTACTGCTGCTACTTTGATTTATTTTGATCCTAATTTTTTATTAAGTTCTTTTAGTAAACAATACATTGCTGATACAGCATATAAAATTACTGCACTTGAGTTCACAGTGCAAAGCCTTAGTTCCATGCATAGGAAACAGAAATTGAGGGAATTGGTCCATTTTCACAGTGTCACAAAGAAATACCTGAGACTGGGTAATTTATAAAGGAGAGGTTTAACTGAGTCACAATTTCACATGGCTGGGGAGGCCTCAGGAATACAATCATGGTGGAAGGCAAAGGGGAAGCAAGGACCTTCTTCACATGGTGGCAGGAAAGAGTGTGTGTCAGCAAAGGAAAAACTGCCATTTATAAAATCATCAGATCTTGTGAGAATTCACTCATTATCATGAGGACAGCATGGAGGAAACCACCCCCAATAATCCAATCACTTCCCACCAAGTCTCTCCCTAAACACACGGGGATTACAATTCAAGATGAGATTTGGGTGGGGACACAAAGCCCAACCATATCAGGAGGTACATTGTTATTTCAATATTAAGTATTCTCTTCTCCCACAGACACACACCTTTATTCATCTCCCTTATGTTGTAAAATTAACTCCGTGTATGAGAGAATAACTAAGTGTTTATGTTTCAGTAATCTTTACTGTCATGAGGGTTATAGTTATGGGAATAAGTTACATTTATTGTTCTATATTAAGATAGTCTATGACTTTTTGCCACCTCACCCTTCAACATTTTTTATTTATAGAAAAATAGATAATTCCAGAGGATGTAAAGAAAGTCAAGTTTAAAGTTATGAAGGCAAAAGTTTAAGTATTATCAGAGGACACAAGATGCCAAGGGGGAGATTTCTATCTGGAAATGGTGACACAGATGCACTCCATTGGGTCAGAGCTATTATGATAGGTCTTTCCCCATAATATCCAGATGTCAAAAGCACCTGACCCAGTCCAACAGTGACAATTTCAAGGAAGTGTCTAATTTTTTTATGTCCCTGCTTCTAAGTCCTGCCAATATAAACATCCAAACCATGCAGACATGGAAAGAGAGAAATTAAAGACATCGTTGCATAAAAGGAAGAAAGAAAAGTCCCTTTACTAAGGTATCTCAGTACAAATTATCCTTCAACATTCCCAGTTTCATTTCTACATATCCTAGTGGTTCAAATATTGCTTTTTATGTTGCTTTATGTACTGTGTTACGCTCTGATGAGGATACTCGGCGTGTAACATGTTCAAGATCATACCAAGTGTGACATATCCCGTAAAAGGTTTTATGACTGATCTTGTGGCAATAGCTTTAATGTTTTCCTCAAACTACTAGATACAAACATAAAATGCAAATAAATCAGTATTCATTTATTTCTAAAATGTACTTATAATTTAGTTATGTCAAAATCTTAATAAACATATTTTTCAATGATTTCTAGTTATCTTACTAGATTGCATCTATATACATGAGTCCAGCATATGCATTTTCTCATATTATGAATTCTTAAAGCCTGTAGACTCTCCCTGTACAGTGTCCAGTGTCAAATAGAGCACCATGTCCAAAGATGTATTTAATAAAGTTATAAATAATTTCTTATGATCATGACATTCAAAAAACCTTAAACTAAGAAAAGTTTGATATAACAAACTAATGACATGAATTTTGAAGTTAGATCTTCCTAGTCCTAATTTTATTACTCTTTGACTTTAAGCAAGATTTTTTTAATGTGCAAAAATGGATCTTAATTTTGAAATGATCTGTTAATGATACATCATTATCAATTTAACATCTCATGCAGACCAGATGTGCATGACCAGACTGGTGATAAGAGAATAAGGTGTACTTTGAAAATGATCCTTAAATGTTATTTGTTCATTCGAACATCAATTTTTCCAAAAATAACAGAAAAAGAAAAATTTATCAGGATTGAGCAGCACCGTATATGAAACAAAAATGGAAGTGTCCAGAGTGAGTCTAGGTGAGTATGAAACATCTGCGTAATTTGCATTTAGAATTGAAATACTGTTGTGTAAGTATTAGTCTTTAAAAATAAAATGTAAATTGAACATAATTCAGAAATCTCATTTCCTTCCAATGTTATTTCAATAGTTAGGAAGCTTATATCAGGAACTGTATGTAGCTAAGAAACTGTGCTTGTTCTAAAAAAGCCCTTTGGAAGAAAACTGCTTCACAACTTGTAAAACATCATTATTCATTTTGCCATTTTGCTTGCAATTTTCTCATCACTTTGAATTGTCTTTCTTGCTTCCCAAAGCATCTCTGCTCTGACAGTGAGAATGGACGATCCCTTGGGTAAAATTCAGACAGACCACGTGGCTTGACAATTTGAACTTACTCTTTGCCTTTCAACTTCTCCTTCCACCTCTCTCTTTTCCCCCAAATCCCCCAGGATGCACAAATTTTACCTTCACTATGTGAAGATGTGTTTTGGGAAAAGAGAAAAAAGTGTATTTCACATACAGTTGAACATGACCAAATTATATCCGTGAAACCTGATGAGAAATGTAAAAAAAAATGTTAAGAAATAAATCTTACTTTGCTTTATCCGGAATAAAATTCATATGGCTACTATATAAAATTCCCAGCTATTTAGCTAAGATTATTTTTGTAACCTTAGAAATTAATGTAGTTGTTGCAGAGGCTGAAAAATCACTGTGAGGAAAAATAGTTCTCATCATCGCTTTGCTGGTATTCATTCCCCTTTTCATTGGAAGCAAAACGTAGTTGGGGTATCAGGCTCAACATTTTTTCCTACATCAAAATAAGAATCAGATATTATTTATCACAGGAGAAATATAATGGATGAATTCTCTAAGGTCTAGCTTTGGTCTTGAACCTAATTAAGTGTTGGTAAACTAGAAAAACTATGACAAAGTCCGACTTATATTATTTATAATGATTATCATTGTCGTATCATCCTAATCAGCTGACCGTTATTTACTATATTCTGTATATCAGGTGCTGTTTCCAGTGCTCTGCATCTATTCAGTTATTTAACCTTGATCGCGCGCTGTTTCCAGTGCTCTGCATCTATTCATTTATTTAACCTTGATCAGGCGCTGTTTCCAGTGCTCTGCATCTATTCATTTATTTAACCTTGATCAGGCGCTGTTTCCAGTGCTCTGCATCTACTCATTTATTTAACCTTGATCAGGCGCTGTTTCCAGTGCTCTGCATCTATTCATTTATTTAACCTTGCGAACACAGTCTTCTATTGTGCACCTACAGTTCCACCGTTTGGCCTCATTTGGCTTTACTTTATTGTAACGTCCCTTTGTGTGCCCCTCTTCAAATCCATGGCTTCCCTAGTCATTCAGACGTAATGCATTTTTAAATTATAGCCCAGACGATGTCTCTGAACTGGGTATTTTCTAACAAACATCTAAAAAACCCTGCATGTTTCTAACTTTTCCAAAAAACTTCTCCATTTGGATGGCACACTGGCACCTCCAGCTCAAAATATTTTCTCTCCCTCTGTGTTTGTTGTCCTTTTTGCTTGGACAGCATGCCTCAAGTCACCCAAACAAGAACCGGTTCAGTCATCTCACATGCTTTTCTCTCTTACTTTTAACACGCTTAGTAAAGTAAAACTAAAAACGTAATACTTTCACTGTACTAATTGTTCTCTAATCTAATTAATTTGAATTAATACTGTAGCTTTTGTTTATCCTCGAGTCTGCATCCCCATGACATGGTTTAGGCAAACACTGTGCTTCTACAACCTGGGAGCAATATTATCTCACCGTTAGGAGTACCGTCACTGGACTCAAGTATACATGGGTCCGAATCCCATTTTCACTGCATTCTAACTGTGGGAACTTGGACCCATTTCTTAACCTTTGCAACAGGAGTGTGGATAATAAATATCTTTATCAATATAACAACATGAAGGAAGAGTAAAAAAAGTTACAAAAATTACTTGGTAAAAAACAAGAGACCTCAAATGAGATGTTAAAGTAAGTCCAAATAAGTCAGAAAATAAAGCAAATGTAGAGAATAAATTTAGTTATGAAAACTAGAGATTATGAAACTGCATTTTAAAACATCAATTTTGTGTTACTTACAATAAAAATACCTAAAACAAAATAAAACATTAAAGGATGCAAAATAAGAGACACCATGAAATACTGACCATAGGAATGTCAATGTATCTACATAAATCCTATTATAGAATTATAAATCATACGTGGAATTTAAAGCTGTGTCTCTCTTTGCTTTTATTAGTAGGTAATTTATGTGGCAATTCATTGCTACCTAATTGAAAATATCTTATATAAAACAGAGAAATGATTGGTTTACATACTAAAAAGTTCATTCCTGGATTTGGCTTAGACATGGCTGTAGTCAGGAGATTAAATGTGGGGGTATTTTCACCACATTTTGGCTCTATCCTCTTCATGTTGCTTTAAGTCAGCAGATAAATTATCTGCACACGGCAGGAAAGATATCCACTGCAAGCCCCATTCACAACCTGCCAGCTTACCAATGAAGGGAAAGAGAATGAAGGTATGAAGGGAAAGAGACTTCTCTATTTCCATGCCCATATAGCAACCTTGGGACAAACTGTTTGGACCTGCCAGGGGGAAGTCTGTGGATTATTTCTGTCTGGGACACATGCCCAGCTGATTGACCATAAGTGAGAGGAGAGACTGTGATTGACAGAACTACTTGGATTGTGTGCATATGTAGAATGGAATAGCACTTTAAAAGTAATAAGTACTGAGCAAGAAAAAATGTACAGTAAACCTCTTTTATTGACTATTGGTTATAGTAAGGCAATACAGGCCAAGAATTAGTGAGAGAGCATAAAAAAATCTAAGCAGGCCTATTTTTAAGACATATGATAGGCCTGTGTAACAAAAGGATACTCCTGTGGCTTACCTGGGTTCAGCCCAATTCACTATGGCCTATTTAGATGTAAAATATTTATTTAACTTTTGAACTCGATGATAATTTTCTCAAATCCTGTGATAATAGGGAACTGACTTCTAGCTTATATGTCTTCTCCTCAGATTAATGACTAAAGAACATTTATTTAGAAATACAGAAAAAGTATAAATAAATGACATTTTAAATTGTTGTTTCTGACTATAAGCATTCATCAGTATCACAGTATAAATCTTAATACAGTATAATAAAAGGGTAAACATTTTTTAAGTGATTTGGTGTAGCTTTGTGCTTTGCTTTTTTCTTTTACATGTTTTTCTCCACATATTGCAGATTTCCAGGGGCAAATAAAATTAGCCTTTGTTGGCTTCAGTTCCAGTGACCAGATTACAGAGTATTTACTGATGCTGCATTTTTGATTCAGATAAAGCCTTTAGGCACAGGTCATAAACCTCTGCAACTGACTGTGGCAAAGGGAGTTAAATGATATCTATACATTGAAGTGAAAGGCAGTAGTAGTAAGGGAAAGAAAAGTCAACACAAGGGGAAAATTGGAAGCATGTAAGAGAAAGTATAAAAGTTCCTAATAGGCTGGGTGCGGTGGCTCAAGCCTGCAATCCCAGCACTTTGGGAGGCCGAGGCGGGTGGATCACGAGGTCAAGAGATCGAGACCATCCTGGTCAACATGGTGAAACCCCGTCTCTACTAAAAATACAAAAATTAGCTGGGCATGGTGGCGCGTGCCTGTAATCCCAGCTACTCAGGAGGCTGAGGCAGGAGAATTGCCTGAACCCAGGAGGCGGAGGCTGCGGTGAGCCGAGATCGCGTCATTGCACTCCAGCCTGGGTAACAAGAGTGAAAGTCCGTCTCAAAAAAAAAAAAGTTCCTAATAGTTGTCTCAAATGAATCAGAACCTTCTCTAGACAAGCTAATAGTATAAATAAGATTTCAATGGCATGTTAACATCTTTAGTAGTACAATTGTTTTAATCCATCTTAAAATATTTTAACGCAACTGCTATGCTAATTACTTCTATTTTTACTATCTTTTGAAAACAGGTTGCATATGTAATAGAAACTTCACAAAAAAATGAAAATTAAATGATATTAACTTTTAAAAGATTTTTTTATTTGAGACTTTCTATTCATTCTAATCAGTCCTAAGGCATGAAAATTGACCATGGTGTCCTCTGCTTTTGAAACCATGGTTCCCAGTCTTTGTTCTCAAGAACACTGAGTCTAGAAAGTGGCATATAGGAGCTCTGTTTCATACTTCTTTGGGAAGGGTCACAAAGTGAAGCTGTCACCAGTTATACCAAGTAAGCAACCGTAAGAATTTTCCTAGTAAAGAAAGTTGAAAGAAATAGTAAGATGTATGCTGCAATACAATATCAATAATTACATTAAATATAAATGGACTAAACCTACAAATCAAAAGAGAACAATTGTCAGACTGCCTAAAAATATCTAATTATATTCAATTTACAACAAATACTTTAAATATAAAAATAAGGGAATGCGTTAAGGAACAAAAAAACTTCTCCTCCAGAGTCTGCAAGGGGAGTGGTTTAAAAGGGAGGAGCTTCCCAGTGCCAGGCCTCCATCCACAATCCCCACATGGGAACCTAGAATTCTTTGACTTTCCTAGAGGAGCTAGGTGGAAAATCCAGGTGTGCTCCTTTGTTCAAAAAGCTGCAAAAAGCTCTAGGAGGAAGGGCCTCTGTTGCAGACCTAACAGCCAATCCAGTATCAAAGTCTAAGATCAACCACTCCAGCAGAAGTTTGAAAGAACTCCTCTCTTTGGACAAAAACCTGAATGGGGTGGGAATAACTCTCAGGTTAAAATTGCACTGCTCCTTACCTGTGCAGATTCCTTCCTTGGATCCGGCAACCTGGAAGCTGTCTCTCCTCTCTCTGACTAATGTATAGCTCTCTGCTAAACTCTTTGGGTCCGCGATATTTATTCTAATGGTAAGCTCACTGTGCCTCTGGAGCCCCTTCCCCATTCATGGAGAAAGAGAGGTCAAGAACCTGGGCACACTGGATCGGAGAACTGGAAACGTCTTTGGGAATAGCCCCACAGCTCTTATCCCATTATATCTTTGTCAAGCCCAGAGAGGGAGCTGAGACCCTGTGCCACGCCCCAGGTTACAAAAACACATTTAGCAATGAAAAGGAACAACCTACTGATACATGCAACAATGTGGATGAGGGTCAGATATATATTTTTAAGGAAAGCATTTAGGCACAATTAAATGTATACTGTATATTTTCATTGACATGAAGCTCTGGAATAAAAAAATAGATCAGTAGTTGGCTGGGTCAGGTATGAAAATTACAATTTACTGTAAAGGAGCAGGAGGAAACATTTCAGCATGACAAAATGTACTGTATATTAATTGGGACAATGATTACAGACAGATATGTAAACATATCAAAATGTACACTTAAAATTGATGTGTTTCGTTTAATATAAACTATACTTCAATGAAGTTTACAGATAAAAAGGAAAATACGACAACTAGGAAAATTAGCCTAAAGTAAGAAAGCAATTTAAATATTTAATTTCCTCTCCAATCTATCAAGACAGTTATGTTGAAAAACAAAATAATTTCTATGGTCGTTTGTGGCAATTGAGTTAATGGCCAGTTTGTGGAGGTCTAAAATAATGAACGTTTAAAATATTTTAATGATAATAGAACTAAATAGTTTATTTTGCTGCATGATTCGCTAATATCTCAGAAACTGTACCTTCCACATATCATGAAGCACATAGATTTATACTGTGGATATTTGTGTATGGCAATGCAAAAGTCTCAGTTGATTTCATATTCTTGGAGGCCAAAAGGATTTAAGTAAGATAGGTGATTTAAAGCTGTAAAAACTATGAACTTCCAAGATATTTGTCATGAAAGGTGTTTTTTTAAAATCTTTATTTTTATTTTTTCGTTAACATCCACTTATTAACATAATTTTAATTTTTATATTTTCTATTATTAGCAAGAACTGTGTATCATAGATAGCTAAAAATAGAATGGTGATCATTAAAAAATCTGGAGACAACAGATGCTGTAGAGGATGTGGAGAAGTAGGAACACTTTTACTCGGTTGGTGGGAGTGTAAATTAGATCAACCATTGTGGAAGACTGTGTGGCAATTCCTCAAGGATGTAGAAATAGAAATGCCATTTGACCCAGCAATCCCATTGCTGGATACATACCCAAAAGATTTTAAATCTCTCTACTATAAAAATGCATGCATATGTATGTTCACTGTGGCTCTGTTTACAATAGCAAAGACCTGGAACCAACCCAATTGCCCATCAATGATAGACTGGATAAAGAAAATGTGGCACATGTACACCATGGAATACTATGCAGCCATAAGAAAGGATGAGTTCATGTCCTTTGTAGGGAGATGGATGAATCTGGAAAACATCATTCTCAGCAAACTGACACAAGAACAGAAAACCAAACACCACATGTTCTCACTCATAGGTGGGTGATGAACAATGAGAACAAATGGACACAGGAGGGGAGTATCACATACTGGGGACTGTTGGGGGGGGCTAGGGGAAGGATAATGGGTTGGGGGAGGTCGGGGAGGAATAACATTAGGAGAAATGCCTGATGTAGATGACAGGGGGATAAAGGCAGGAAACCACCATGGCATGTGAGTACCTATGCAACAATCCTGCAAGTTCTGCACATGTACCTCAAAACTTAAAGTATAATTTTAAAAATCATCATAATAAAAGTCAAAAAAACATTAGTTCCAGCACCATGATTTTAACTTTTCTGAGAGCTGGTTTTCTAGTCTGAAAAAGGATAAGAACACTGATATCCAATTTGAAGGGTTTTTTTAAGGATGAAATAAATAAGGTAATGAATGTGAGCGCACCTGGCATATAGAAGGTGCTGTAGAAATATTCCGTTCTTTCTCTTTATCTGCTGCTTTTTGTAATTCATCTTAGCCATCATCTGTGATTTTCTCATTGGTTACTCTCCTCCTATTTGTCCAATGAAGAGAAAGTGCATTTTCAAATGCATTATCTTGAGCTATTTTATATTGCCTTAATAATGGATCCAGTTATTTCATTTATCTTTGTTTTTGCTTCTTGGTAAAAATGTCCTTAAGGTCCTGAGACTGTTCATGTTTGTCACCTCTCACAGAATATATTATTATTGTTTTGAAGGTTGGGCACAACTGAAATATCTAATGATAAAGAAATATTTGAATAAGCAGTGGTACATTACAGCTAATCAAATCCACGTTCTAGAAGAATATATAATAATTTGGACAGATATTTGTAAAATATGATAAAGTATAAAAGTCAGGTTACAAAATAGAATGTATGGTCTGATTTCATTTGTATTAATTTTTATATTAAAAAACACTTTGATTACAAAAGGCTAATTGGTTATGTCTGGGTGAGTGGATTAACAGATTATTTTTGTTTTCTTCATTCTTGCTTATAAGAAGGGTGTTTCTTAAAACACAAAATGCAATGTAGTTTTTAGTCTCTTCTTTCAAGCCATAAAATTATAACTGAGAATAAATTGTGATATTTATACCAGCACATATTTCACCTGAAAGGAAGGAAAGGAGTTAAAATTTAAAAAGCTGATTGAAGTTAGTTGATATTCTCCTACACAGAATCAATTCAAAGCGTTAGAAAGTAATATTATAAAGAAAAAGAGATAATCAACTTTTTGTAGGATATTTAAAATCTTATTATAAAAATGAAAATTATTAACAAGTAGAAAAGAAATAATATAACACCTATGAATTAGGAAAGGATCTTGGAGAAAATCCACAATGAAACCAAAAGACTATTGAGAAGTACAAGTATAAATAGAAAATCTTGGCAAAGAAGTTAGAACTTAATATTTTATTTTAAAGTTCAGATTAAATTAAGAATAAAACATACGCAGATTTTAAAAAGAAAACCTACCAGCATGACAGATATGAGAAATAATGACAGAATTGTCTGAGTATTTGGCTACTGGGGAAAAATAAACCATAGTTTATAAATGTACCAATTCATATTTGATAATTAAATATTTTACAATTATACTCAGTGGAGATCTTCACATTACATGAACTAGAGCAGGGGTCGCAAACTATGTATATGTGAACTCAAACATTATTTTGTAAATAAAGTTATCTGGGAAAACACCTATCTCATCCATTTATGTATTGTGTATGGCTACTTTTGTGCTACGAGGAAAGAGTCAGTGCAGTTAGAACAGTGATAAGTCCTGCAATACCTAAAATATTTATTATCTGGCACTTTAAAGAAAAGTTCTGCCAACCCATGGTATAGAAAACAAAAACAGATCTAAAAGGAAATTTTTTTTTTCAAAAGTGATAATATTAGATAGCTGCATTCAGGAGTTGTGGCTGCTTTTCATGATAAAATCAACTGGAATTAATTCCTTATATTAGTGAAAGGAACAAAGAATAAGGCTATTAAGAGATACTTTTTTGTTGTTGTTGGAGAGTAGGGAGTGGAGAGACACAGACAGAAAGAGAGCTCCACAGAAAGGATTGTTACTAATGACGTAAAACATTCGCAAAGTGGCTTTTTGTCTTTTTCTTTATTCTCTTACTTCAAGTAATACAATTATACATTTTTTGTGAGTGTAACTTGAAATTTGGAGAGATGGTTGTATATTTCTCGAATTCCCTTTGATTGCTTGTTTCACTGGATTTTTTTTAATTGAAGGGCTTTTGATTATCTAATGACATCTTTTGGCCCTTTCTCTGAGAAAATGCACATAATCACATGCCAAATGTGTTTCCTATTTGATTCAGTATATGAACACTTTAATACTTGCTCATGAATCTTTGTATTAATTTCATATTACGAATTTTCATTTTGGATTAAACATATTGATACTTTTAGCTCATTATGAAGTTAAATATTTTTTATTTTAATCTTGATTCTTCTTTACCTTACCTTTTGCACTTTATAAGTAAAGAAATAACCATTTTTGAAACCTGTAAGAAATTGGATGTTGCTAAATGAAATTTAAAGAGAAGAGGAAATAAATATATTTTTAAATTCCTATTAGCAAAATTAAAACATTTTAAAATTAAATTAAATTATTCTAAAGGATTATTTTAAATAACATAGTACTTTATAAATGAAAACAAAACTCTTGCACAACATTCATATTTGAGATGGTAAAAATCCTTTGCTCTTAACTCAGACCTTTAACTCAAAATCTCTCCATTAAGTTTTTCCAGGAAACTAAACAAAGCTATATGTATACCTCTCTCTAAGCAAAGTTTTATGACAAAATACTTTACAGATTTAAGGTTGTTAAAATATGTTTTGATACAGGCTCATGAGGGAACATATTTCATTTATTTATCAAATATACTTCGCCAGTAAATCTTTAGTCTTACAGAATGTATTAATGCTTAGGGAACAGATGTTTCTTGAAGTAGATTGGGATCTGCTGCTCTGGCCCAGCATTCTCATTTACTCAAGAGGAAATGAAAGGTTGAGAAGATTAAGTCATTGTCCAAAGTCTCACATCTTAATAGCAGAACTCAATTCAAGACCTGGATTTCTTTCCGTGTCTAATGCTCTGTTCTTTCTTCTTTATGAAATAACTTAATATTATTCCTCTTTACTCTTCATTTAGTTATACCTGTGTCCAGATTACTGCAATCAGAATCATTGTAAATTTAGTTGGGGAATTGTACATTGCTGTGATGGGTACAGAGTTTACTTCAAATGCACTGTGACAGGGAATAATTTCTCTCTCATAACCATTTAAAACACCATTTTAGCTGCCTGAAAGTCAGCTTCCTAGTCAATGTTGACTGCTGAGGCTCTGACAGAATGACAGTCCTTAACTGGTTAATCAGCAGATGTAAGTGATGTGAAGGTGACAGTCACTACTCTATTAATGTTGCCATAAGGAAGATCAGAACTTCTGCCCACGATGCTTGAGGAAAGTTTTATAAGAACTAAGGCAATCTTTATCATGATTTTTAAAAGAGAAGGTTTTAAGTATCAGATCATGATACTTCGTGACCCAAACATTTTCCCCATTGCTGGTCGAACATAACAATTGTTATCTGACATGTGACACCATCATAGTATGTTGTCATTCATTATAGAGTATTCAAAATAAGATTCTTCTTGTTTGTTGTTTGTTTTTTGAGATAGTATCTCACTCTACTACCCAGGCTTCAGTGTCTCATTCTATCACCCAGGCTGCAGCTCACTGCAACCTCTGCCGCCTGGGCTCAAGCGATCCTCCCACCTCAGCATCCCAAGCAGCTGGGGCTACAGGCATGCACCACCATGTCTGGCTAATTATTTTGGTATTTTTAGTAAAGACAGTTTCACCATGTTGCCATGCTGGTCTCAAACTCCTGGCCTCAAGCAATCTGCCCACCTTGGTCTCCCAAATTGCTGGGATTACAGGTGCCAGCCACAGTGTTCAGCCCAAAGTAAGTTTCTAATAACATTTCCATTGCCAGATTTTTCAAGTAAACTACTTAAAAATAAATTACATGTGATTCAAGTTTATTACTAAGTTTATTATCCCTTTCAATTGCACTCAAGGTGCAAGGGGTGGAGAAAGAGAAACAGGTGGAGGTGCAGGTACATTTTCCAGGTAAATATATGAAAATATTTATACATGGGATTGTCATTCTTTATACATGCAGCTGGCAATAAATGGTGAACTGCCACACAACGGAGGATCTGACAAGTTTTCTTTCAGGATACACTTGTTTCAAGTAATTTATTTGTGGAATTTTACACACACACACACATGCACACACACATCACGAAACCTATAACTATGGATTGCCAGCAGCATCTCCCCATCTTCAAAATGTTTCACTGTGGGCTTTGAAATTCTATCCCCTCAAAATTCTCTCTCCTAACGTGTAGATATTTTTTCAATGTTGAATAAGTCCACAAAGGAACTGAGATGACCAAGAAATGAGGAAGGGTAAAATCAATGCACTCTCTTTTTCAGAATAGAGCGGACCTATATTTGAGTCTAAGATACATATATATGATGCTGTTTATATGGATTCTTCAGTGCCTTTTACTGAGCTAGACACACTCAGAATGCTACAACCACCTGCTACTTCAGTAACAGTCTATGTATTTCCAGATATTTTCACTAAGTAGCAAAGAGTTACAGGTCCCAGAGTGAAAAAAACTGGAAATTGATGCTCCAAATTCTAGTTTGGGAACAAGATGGCTATTATATGAAAGTTTTAAGCTGTATGTGTGTGAGTGTGTGTGTGTGTGTGTACACATACATCTTACACATACCTCTCTATGTATACATCATATACATGTATGTTATATATGTGTGCAAATTATATGTATTATCTGTATAATATATATTATACATACATATTCTTTAATATTAGATCATGAGAAATTAAGATATGAACAAGCCACTCTGAATATTACCTCATCACATGATTTTAAAAGGTCATAACTAAACTTAGTGTAACCATATATGAGGAATATTTGACTTCCTAAGAAGCCTCATCTTTTATGTTGTTGAAGCCTGAAGCATTATACGTACAGTTTCAGAGTCCACCTGTGCCTGGAGAGATATTGATCTAAATCAGTTTGGTCTGGTAATATTATCTCTCTTGTGATATGGTTTAACTTTTACCATAACAGATTCCCTCCAAACTGGAATGCATCCAGCGTTCAGATGGCTAAAGGGAAGAAATACTGAAGAAGCTACTTGCACCTACAGGCTACACCTACACACTAAACTCACTACACAGTCAGCTTGGGTGAAATTAGAGAGAAAACTGCCCAAGCATGTCAAATGTTTAAGCTTTAAGACCCAGGGTGGAAGGAAACAAAAGAGGAAGGAGTCCAGGGGTGTTTTAGCGTAATCACGCTGGCTCATGCCGCTGAAGGCACAGCTGGGATGGAGAGCTCACTGCTGTGAGGAAACTTGCAATTGTATTCCTATCCCACAGTCACCAGTGGACAGATAGGGTGTGTGTGTGTGTGTGTGTGTGTGTGTGTGTGTGTGTGAAACATTCTTGAAAACAAAAACAGAGAAAAAATTCAATACTATAGAAAGTAATGTTTCTCACTCCTTTATTATAAATGTCTAGTATCTTAAATATCTCTCAGCTCTCCATACCTTAAGTTTCACTTTTGCCAACTTGTTAAGACAGTGTGGTGCATAGCATTTAAATACCCTTTTATGCCACGTGAAATTCTATTAGAGTATTCCAAAAGTACACCAGGATGTAGTAGCATTGTACATGGAATCTGTTTTTTTATATGCAATATACATGTGGAGAATACATTATTTTTGCTAAACACAGGTAAATACATAATACATGAGAATGTTTCATTGTGAGTATCTTTTTTTTTTTTTCTGAGACGGAGTTTCGCTCTTGTTACCCAGGCTGGAGTGCAATGGCGCGATCTTGGCTCACCGCAACCTCCGCCTCCTGGGTTCAGGCAATTCTCCTGCCTCAGCCTCCGGAGTAGCTGGGATTACAGTCACGCGCCACCATGCCCAGCTAATTTTTTGTATTTTTAGTAGAGACGGGGTTTCACCATGTTGACCAGGATGGTCTTGATCTCTTGACCTCGTGATCCATCCGCCTCGGCCACCCAAAGTGCTGGGATTACAGGCGTGAGCAACCGCGCCCGGCCGAGTATCACTCTTTATACCAATTTACGTTGTTATTGTTGTTTATGTTTAGTGTTTTTAGTGCTAGGAGGAGGTGGCCTCTGTCAACTCACACACCGGACGTAAACCCAGGCATCAGGGCAGCGTCGTACTTTGCTTTCTTACACTCCCATGCTTCCATTTTGACAGCTTTTCCATCCATCTCCATCTTCATCTGTAGATTCAGTCATTTGGTAAAACTGACTGCCAGCAAAGTCAGGCACATGAGAGAAGACATCAATGGTACTTTTTGGAAATAAAATATTAATAGGACCTAAAACCCTGTAAGTGACATATCACAGATCTGTTTACCAGATACATTCATATCTGTTGCAGACTGGAGTTAGCATTGGATAGGTGGAGAGGGCATACAATTATACCTCTCAATGGAAGGAAAATAACATTATCTGAATCACTTTCCAAAATGAGGAAAAAAAAATCTACAAACAGGACTTACATGAAATATTCCTGCAGAATATCACCATGCTATTTGGCCTACTCTAACTCAATTTATAACAAAACAGTATATGCTTTCTAATATTTGTGACAGATGGTTATTTAAACTACCAAAGTTGGTTATGTTATATATTAATTACTGTAAAAAAAAGTTATGACCAAATGGTACAACTCAGACCTTCCACACTTCCATACACATACACATATTTTGACCCTTTGCCCAAAGTCAAATCAGATCATTAAGGGATTTGTACAGTTTCTAGTGTACTAGCAGTTATTTTCTCCATTTCAATTAACAGAACTGCCTATGACATTCTGGATGAAATCCTTTGTACTAGAGAAGTAAAAATAACGTATGTAGTTAAATTGGTTTGTATAAGGACGCTGCATCTCTAGAAGTGAATTTCATTCTAGAAATTTTAGTATTACTAGGCAGATATGAGTTAAAACTCTGATTCTAGGCTAAGCAGCTAAGAGGAGTTGGGCATTTTATTTTCTTTAACATTACATTCTGCACATTGGTATACACTTCCGACTTCATAGAGTTACGAGTAAGTGAACAAATGCATGCCAGTCGTGGAAAGTATAGCTGTGGGCACACAGTGAGAATTTAGTTGATATAAGTCATTTTTATTCATTGTCATTATAACATAATTATAATTATTCAGAGATGCCTACACATTAATACATAGTATATTCTCTATTATACATTTAATATTTATAAAATATCTAAGGTTTCATAGACACACCAAAATATATAAGTATTAATGTATTACATGTAAATTCTCAACTTTCTCTCCCTTTTAAAAAACAGAATCTCAAGAAATTCTTAGAAGTTGTGGATTACATGGAATAAGCTAACACTTGAATTATCTCAAACCAGAATGCATATTTAAAACCAATGGACCAGTTAATTATTGTATTGCAGCCAAATTTACTAAGATTTTTTTTCAAATTACTGATTTAATGTTTGAATTTTTTAATTAAAAAATAATTAGGGAAAAATTTAGTTAAAATAGAAATCTCTCAAGTGCATTCAGATATCCACACCAGAGCAGTAAAGCCTATGGATTATGCCCACTGATTTTGATATCAAGCAGACCTGGCTTGAATCATAATTCCATCACAATACACCTGTGGTTTTGGAAAAAGAAAATGTAAGTTGATTTCTTCTCTGTCAAATAGGGATAATACTAGGACAATCTCTTGGGGTTTCAATGAAGATTGCTTAGTGTATCTCAGCTCATATTAAGCTGGGATATACTAGGTAATTAATGTTCAATAAACATCATTCATTGTTATTGCTATTGTTATGTGTGTGGTATATTAATCTACCTAAAACTACATGGAGAAGTAAAATTTGGAAGATAGATCAATGTATCAGAACTACATTTAAAATTAAATATAAATCAACTAAAATATTTCTTATCTGTATTCAGTTATTCCTTGATATCTATTTATCGAGAATTGCTTCCAGCACACCTGTAGACATCAACGTTAGCGTTGCTCACGACCAGTAGATGAAGTGTAGTCATATTTCCATATAACCTATGCATATCCTCCCTTACCCTTTAAACCATGTATTATTTATAATACCAAATGCAATGTAAATGTGCTACAAATAGTTATTATTCTCTACTTTTTTTTTTTTTGAGACGGAGTCTCGCTCTTGTTACCCAGGCTGGAGTGCAATGGCGCGATCTCGGCTCACCGAAACCTCCGCCTCCTGGGTTCAGGCAATTCTCCTGCCTCAGCCTCCTGAGTAGCTGGGATTACAGGCACGCGCCAGCTAATTTTTTGTATCTTTAGTAGAGACGGGGTTTCACCATTTCGACCAGGATGGTCTCGATCTCTTGACCTCGTGATCCACCTGCCTAGTCCTCCTAAAGTGCTGGGATTACAGGCGTGAGCCACCGCGCCCAGCCTATTCTCTATTTTTAACTTGCACTTTTTAAATGGTTGTCTTATTTTTAATTTTCTTTCATTGCTTTTGATTTGTGGTTGGTTGAATCTGAGGATATGAAAGCTGCCAATACAGAGGGCTGACTGTACTCAGAAATACACTACTGATATCTTTTAATCTTCGCAGTAGTCTTTGAATATACCATTACATATACTTTTAATATGTTTTTATAAAATAATGATCTTTGGACTGTTAGACATTCCTTATTTTCTTGATGTGACAAGCTCAGTGTTAACAGAATGTCTGATCAGGTTTCAGCTTTAAAAGCCATCTCTTCAGGTAAGTTTTCTCGACTATTACAATCAAAATACCAACTTATTTTGCACTTATTTATTATCTACTCCAACAGATTATAAACTCCATAAAGAAAAGAAAATGTTTTGTTCACTGATACGTTCATGGAACTTAGTTACCTGGCACTCAGTACATTAAATAATTTTTTGTGGAGTAAATAAATGAGGTAATCACATATAATAGACTTTTACTTAACATAAAAGTGGCTCACAAAAGAGAATTTTCACCTACACACATTGGTTTTGGGTTATGCTGCCACCTTGACTTTTAAGATAATACATATTTTCTTCTGATGAAACTTAAGAAAAAAAAAGCTAGTCAAAATTTTGTTACAAAAAAATCTCATATACTTTTAAAAGGGAGAAAAATATTCACAATGCCATACCACCATCTAGGGATTCTAATAGCTAATAACATTTATTGCGCACTTGCTTGGTGCCTGGTCCTGTGCTAAGAATATTATTCACATAGTCCATCTACTTTTTGCTTCATAAAACTATACGGTACAGGTTATTATCATCATCTTTTAGATGAGAAAACTGGGATACAAATGGAGTAAGTAAATTTTCAAAGATATATGATGAAAGTGGTAAGACAAGATTTCAAACTTAGAATATTTACAAACCTTAGCCTTTAACTGTATATAATGATGTTAAAACGTTTTTGCCAATTTCATACATTCACAGACTTCCTCGCAGTTTATTTTAGAAGCAATATAGTTCCTTGTAAGAGCAATTCTGAGCATTCCCTTCTGAATTACATATCCTTCAAAATTGTATTTTTGAATTGATACTTTTCAACGATTCCTCTTTTTGCAGGACACTTTGATTATTTCCTCTTTCTGAGTACTGTAGTGAGGCACTGGTTAGTTTATCAGGGTAGTATGATGGAAGCAAAGCCATTCACTATATTAAAAGAATATCAGCATTTTTTAAAATCTCGACTTTTGTTGCCAAATGTTTTTGAAATGTATACGTTTTACTTCTGGGGCCATTGTGTAAAGTACCTATTTTTTATGGCCTTGACAGTCTTTTGGCAAGAATATTTTTCATAAATCATAGTTTCATAAGTAAAAAATAATGTCTCAATATTTTAGATTTTATGTTGAACATGGTTTTTAATGCCTTTACTGTTTTTAGTTATTCTTTTTTAAATTGCCTGTTTCAGTCCTTTCCCCACAGTTTTTCTTTCACAGTTACTTGTTTTCAATTTTTTTATGACCATAGTATTTCTCCATCACACAGATTAAAATTTTTAAATTCTAGCCCACTTGTGGATTTTATTTTTGTTTACAATACTTGATGATATACAGAAAATTTGGCTCATTTTTCTGTTATTTCTTATGTTCTTTCAGTATTTAAAAATTCTTCTGTGGAATGAAATCTATTCTACTTTTATTTATGTCTAATATATTTAATTATTCAAATCATATAAAATCTAGTACAAATGTAAAATTATTGCAATTAATTGTTACATCGTGTACTGACATATTTCTATTCCATAAAAGATTTTGATGACATCATTTATATTTGAACAGTTTTATATATGTGATTTTCTGCTTCTTAAATGTCTATTTTATTATTTTAATCTTTATTTCAATTCTTTATTAATAGTCCCTTCTCATTATCACTACAGTTTTATATGATCTCCTATCTAGTAGGCAATGTCTTTTATTTGTACTTTTTTTTTTCCAAAATGCTAATAGCTAGCCTCATTAATTTTCCAGATGTGCTTTAGAATTATTTTGCCGAGGTCCAAATAATCTCAACTAGGTTTTTAATTAGAATTGTATTCAATGTGCTCTTTAATGAATTGGCACCCCTAAAATATTTATAATTCTTTTATGTCTTTTTCTCAGATTATATAGTTTTATTCATATTGCTTTTGATTATATCTTGCAAAATTGGCTCTATGTATCTTATACTGACTTATATTTTTAAGAAATAAACTGGAACCAAACATAAGCAATGGAAAACTCATAAAATTTCATAAGTATAGATATTACATCTTCACCATAGAAGTGATGCCACCCAGAATTTAGTTAAATATCAATTTATCTATATGGTAGATTACACATAAACACCTGTGTCTCCCCCAACACCAATCCCACCCACATATATTGGATTGAACCCAGATTTATACAACTCATTTGTTTCTTCACTATTTCAAATCCCCATGGAAACAGGCGGGGTGTCAATTTTAAACAATAACTCATAGTGAGTTTTGTCATGTCATATGTGGTATAAGCTATGAAAAGTGGTTTGAATCCCAGCCTTTTATTTACTAAGGTACCTTCATAAAGTTATTTAATATCTGTAACTCAGTTTTGCTCATCAGTTAAAGTAGAAAAATAATACATTTAAGCCATAGGATTGTGGGAAAGATTAAATGAGGTAATACTTGCAAAAAAGCAAATCTCAATTATAGTAAATGCTTGATGCAGATTGAATGTCATTACATAAATGTGAGTACTTAGGTGAGGAGAAATGGACACAAAGAGTATGATACCTTTCTTTTAAATCAAAATTCTAATGGCTAGGCTAACTGAACATGCACCTCACTGTCAAAAAAGAAAAACAGTATATAGCATCCTTTTGCAATGAGTTATTTTTAAATCATAACAAATAGCACCATCAACATGAAAAGAGAATATGGAGAATTCTGCACTGAGGACTATTTCCTACTTGTCTCCTCCTGTTTGATTAACTATTAAAAGGTTTAAGTCAGTGAGTACCTTTGACTGTCAAAGATCCACAGGCATGGAAATACTCAAGTCCCAGAGAAAATTATAACTTGAAGTAGTCATATAGCTATTCCAGCTCTTATCTAATTTTATAGATAAGGAGTGGAATCTTGGAATAGAATTCTCTGAACTTCTTGGAAATGTATCATATTTAGGAAAAGACTTAAATTTAAACTTAAAAATTCAGCATATGCTTGTTATATATATATAGATATATATATGCATATTTATATTTGCAAGTAGTATATACATAACTGTACTAATAAAATATCCATATTATAAAACATAAGCATAATGTAGTTTAAAAAATAAAATAATATTTTTAGATGACTTTCAAATCCTAATGCTTCATGGTATTGTTAGTTAATAACTCTTAGTAAAATATGTTCTTAGAGTGAAGCTGACTGTTACTGATATTGGATTCAAATGCATATCTCAAATAGACTCCCAGTTATTTATAAAAAAATTTATTCAAGTTTTTTAATTACATCATTTTTTTCTTCTGGTTTTTGCTTTTAAACTCAATATGGAAGATAGGGAACTCACATTCAAAGTAGAGGCAGGTCAGTTCCGCATTTTTTTATTATTTTCTTGTACATACATATTTAGTGTTACCTCATTTGTATGTTGTCCTGGTAAAGGTTTTCTCCAGACATGTTTGTAATTTGTAAAATTTTATTACTTAGAACTAGGTGCTATAAACCACAAATTTAAATCCGCATAAACAGAATGTACTGAGTTGAAATACATGAAAAGTGAACTGAAGAATTAAGGCGCCTGACAACCTCTACTCTCCAATGTGGGTACACCCACTCTTCCCTCATGTACTCTGCACCGTGTCTGACATGCTAGCCAAAGGCACTTTCCAGTGACATGCCTTATGTTGAATGTTAGGAATGCTAAATGTTTTTCTTAGTTAATTAGCTAAAAATCAATTTGAGCTGATAGAAGTTTTCCTATTTCCTCTCCAAATCCTAATAAACCATTGCATACCCTACAATGCTAAAAATTAACCAAATGATCTACTTACCTTGGGCCATTCTCCATAACATTAGAGTTTTTAAGTTTTACAGTTTGTATGAAAATTTGGAAGTTAAGAAATTCTAGGTACCAGTGACATACCTCCAGTCAAGACCTCTGTGTGTCTGACTAGCAAAGGAAACGTGTGGCAGATGGGTGCGGAGATCCCACATGCTGCCCTTCTTCCAGAAGCTTTTCTCACCTCCAAATCTTTTTCTCCATTAAAATATATTCAAAAATAATTAGTGTAACATTAACATGGAGGAAATTTTGTAATTGCCGGTTGTTCCATAGCCATGGTTACATCAAAGATTTATAGCAAGTAACTCCTGACTTGGCACGAACAAGCAGTTAGCAGGAACAGCAGTAAGAAAATGTTTGTGTGCATGTGCAGGTGTGCTGACGTGAATGTTAGCCAAAAAAAAAAAAAAAAAGAAAAAGAAGAGAAAGAATATTCAGTGACATTTAAGGTGCTAATATCTGGAAGTCAACCTTTAATTTGACAGCTTTTAGTGCTAGTTAATTTCATTCATCCAGGCGAGGTGTAGGAAATTTGCAGCACCTTTAAATTATCACGTTTTTCCACACTGCCTCGGGCCTATGTGGAATACCTGAACCATACTTTTTTTTTTTACCTTTTTTTTTCAGGTCAGTTAAAGTAAAACTTTCATTCCCTTTCTCAGACAATTAATCTTTAGCTAATTGAAGCAGGGATGCTGCAGGATGGGTTTCAGTGGGGCCTGTAAATCTCATTTAGCAAAGTGAATTCAAGGCACATGCTGCACCTAATGATGTGACAGGTGGACTGCACCGCAAGACAGCAGCCTCGGAAAAGTTGATTCTCATTAGACCTGCAGAGTCCCGCAGTCAGTTTTCTGATGGCTGAAGAACACTAATCGCATCTGTTTGCTACTGGGGTGGGTGGGGGGAAGCAGGGAAGTTGAAGTGGGGAATGTGAAGGGAAGAAAAGAAGAGGAAGGGGCAAAATTGTCTTCTATTCTTTCACGAGTTAATATCCTTGACTCCTATCTAAACACCAGCAGGTCTACCCCCAACCAGGCGATCAGCCTTCGTTCTGCTGACTCCAACAGGGTGCACCCTTTCTCTAATTAACTAAAATGGCTATGGAAAGCAAAGGAGGCCTTGTGTTGGGTGAACCAATTATTTTGAAGGGTATTAAGTCATCAGATTTACTTTTATCTTGATTGCATTGTGGAAATCGTGCATAATTAATGGTGGGAGCTTATTAGGAAAATGATTAGGCAAATTACACAGGTGTCGGATGCATTTTTTATGATAAATTTGCTAGAACAATCCTGCAATTCCATCTGTTCAGCTCACATCAGAATGTCACTCTGAAGAAATTAATGGTGCAGAGTTATACAAAGTTACTACAGGCTTTGGTTGCAGATTTAGGTAAGCTATGTATAAATATATAAATATATATAAAAATATATATAATTACGTAGCAATTACTAGCAAGGTTTTGATGATACAGCTCAATAAATGTCTTATTTAATCTTGAAAGTAAATGATAGTCAGATGGAAACAAAGAGGCAGAGCAAATGTAAACCTCATCTCATCATCTTGATGTGTATGTAAATAAAAATAATCACAAGCTATGATAGCTGTCTGCTTTGTATAATGACTGCAGATGAGATACCAGCTCACTTGTAGCATGAATTCTTGTTTTGGCCCAAAATATCCAATCTTACCTGCAGCTGTTCTCATTTTCAGTTTTCTTTCAGTTTTAAATGTAATCACCTTAAGAATCCCAGTTTATCTGAAGCCTTTTTATAAGTAGTGGATGTAGTATATCCATATAAACCAATTATTTACTATCTGAGAAACCAACTTCCTTTTTGAATGCCAGAAGAAAGTCGGGCAGGAGACCTGAAGGAGCATCCATTCTACCTGATCATTTATCAGCTGTGATCAACTCATGCTTATTCTATTTATGTATGATCCAGTAATGTTATGTGTGTCCAAAAACTTTCTGATATCACAACCTGATGTAAATCTCTGATCTGAAATATCTGGTCTGAAATATTAGAGCAATATTAATCAACATCAGACCTAGTTCTGTTGTTTTATCACACAAAAAATAGTTAATTCTTAGGTAGCATTCAAAATACCTGCATACATCAAAGCCGTCAGAAAATGTTTATAGTTTAAATTAGTAGTGCCCTGCTCTAAAATAGCAAATCACCCCTGTTTTTTTATAGCATCCTGAAAAGAGCTATTATCATATGATGGTCTTTAGGCTCTTCAAATTTCAAAGCAAATCAGAACAATCGTGAGCACTGGCATTGTGGATATACTCACAATGACATTCACCAAAGCAGCATTCTTGAATTACAAAGAGAAGGCATGAGGTGATCCAGGCCAAGAAAAAGATCCAACTTCCATACTTCGTATATATTTTATTTAAGCTGCATATTCTCAACCAACCAAGGCACAGTTGTCTGCTTTTCCTACAAAACTCTCAAACTCAACAAGATAAAAACTGAATTCATTATGACTACTTTCAAAATAGTTCCCATATGTATATATGCAAGACTTTAGCAGACGCCATTATATCCCCCACCTTATTAATCAGGCTTGAAATTTGAAAACCTATCTTTCCTTGACCTTAAGTCCAATGTCCAATTTAACCACAAAGTCCTGTCATTCTACTTCTAGAGTACTTTTTTTTTTGGTAGAAATGGGGTTTCACCATGTTGGTCAGGCTGGTCTCAAACTATTACAAGCATAAAGTTCCAGTAAATAAGGCAAAGCCGATACATTTCTTTTTTCTAGCAAAATTATAACGTACTGACTTTTAAAAATAAAACTGAGGGGCTCATGCCTATTATACCAGCACTTTGGTAGGCTGAAGTAGGCAGACTGTCTGAGGCCAGGAGTTTGAGATCACCCTGTGCAATATAGCAAGATCCAGTTTCTACAAAAAAGTAAAAATTAAAAATAAAAATTACCTTTTGTAGCACTTCATCCTTCCACTGCGATTATTTTCTAAAACTCTACCATTCAGTGTTTCCACATTGCTTATAAGATAGAAAGTCATCTTTCTTGGGATAAAGGCCTTTCATGATTTGATGCTTCACCTACTTTTCTTGTCTTATCTTTTGCCACTCCCCTACAATCCTCTTGAACTACCTGTGGTTCACTGTGTATGTCATGCATTTCAGTGCTTCTTCACTTGTGCAAGTGTTACTGCCTCTGCAAGGAGTACTCTTCCTTAATGTCCGTTGTCTGAATATTCTTCCTCATGTCTCTGAATAATGCCATATCTTCTGTGAAACCTTCCTGAGTCCCAAAACCTGCAGTTTTTAGCTTTTCCTCTGAGCTAATATAGGACATTGTATTTAACTCAATATTAGTGTTTTTCTTACCAAGTCCATTTCTTCCATTGAGGTGTGAGATCTTTAAATGCAGGGATTGTGTCTCAAGCTCCACTCTATAGCTGCTTCTCAGTACATTCTCTAGAGTATAATATATAATAACGATTATTAAGTAAATAAATGAATGAAAGTATACGTGTAGCCAGACGTGGCTGAATAGTAACACCCCAACCTACTTCAGCCACCGGGGATGTTGATTCATAGGTAACTAAATTATCAATTAACCAAACAAGACATATCATGCTAGCATTTATCTTGGAAGCCAAACCTGGAATAATGTATAATTCTCTCTTACTTGCATCCTTACACACATACGCAAATGCACACACACACACACACACACACATTTGCTCACTTACCACAGGTAGCACAGAGAAAGATATTCTCAGGAGGGGGAGGAAGATGGCACTCTAGAAGCAACTCACCACTGAAGCTCTCAGTCAAGACACAGAGGGTAAGCAAACACTGCATTTTCAGACGGATCCTTATAGCCCACAGAATGGGGGAAAAGCCCAGGTGTAAAAGGCACGCAGGACTCAAGCGCAGCGCTCTCCACTGGCGCGGCCAGGCAGCCAGTGCCGCCGTAGTGGCATGGCGCACAAAACACGCGGGTCTGGGTGCCCTGTTAAACCGGCAATTTGAGAATTGGGAGGGCAGATTGCTATGTTCATCTGATTGAACGGGTTTTGGATGGTGAACTAGACCAGGAGATTTCTGGGAGGTGAATTGTGAACCAGCGCAGCGGGTGGCTGCACGGGAAATCACACAGATCCCGGGGCCCTTTCGGCCAGTGGCTGAGGCACCTGGGAGAGAGTCAACCCTACAACTTAAAAAAAAAAAAGCAAAAAGGCTCAGAGGCAGGGAGCCAAGTGATCAGGCTTGACAGGTCCCACCCCCACAGGGACAAGCAATAAGGCGAT
>CM052656.1:116929150-116944595 GCA_028533165.1 Leontopithecus rosalia | reverse complement strand
AAGGATATCCAGGACTTGAATTCAGATCCGGAACAAGTAAACTTAATAAATATGTATAGCTCTCTCCCCTTTAAATACACAAAATATACATTCTCCACTTTCAATACACAAAAATTGATCAGCCATTATTAATAACCATTCTTAGAATTAAGCAATATTCCTCTTTTTCTTCTCCCTCTTTTTCTTCCTCTTTCTTCCTCTCCTTCTTTTTCTTCCTCTCCTTCTCTCCTTTTTTTTTTTTTAAAAACGAGTGTTTGGGTTTATATATCCTATGCAAAAAGACCTTTGTGCTTTTCTCATTGGTCTCTATTCCCCAATTATCTGATTTCATACCTTGAGTACACCATAATATTTTGAGCAACCTATTCCTCTCCCTCCCAAAAAAAAAAAAAAAAAAGAAATGTCACACAGTGAGAAAGTTAGAATGTGCCTACACCCACATGACCAGACCAGTTCACTATAAGAGAAGCCCCCAGAAGAAGACAGACATTGAACTTTCTGGCAGTGATGTAGCTACAGGTAGCAGTTTGTGACCTTGACACAATGTGTTCTGTGCAACTTGACTAGGGAGGCAGGAAACAGAAGACTACTCTGTGATCACGTAGACTCCATTTAAAGTGAGGCCACTTGGAATGCAGACTTCTCTTGCTCTTGCTGTGTTGTACCTTTGCCTGTGATAAAGCTGTTCCATGATCATAAACCATTTGAGGTCTGTGAACTCTTTCAACAATGAACACTTAGGATGATTAATAGGTAAATTATATATATACTTAAAATCTGTTATTTGGGCTGAGTGCAGTGGCTCGCACCTGTAATCCCAGCACTTTGGGAGGCCAAGGTGGGTGGATCATGAGGTCAAGAGATCAAGACCATCCTGGCCAACATGGTGAAACCCCATCTCTATTAAAAATACAAACATCAGCTGGGCGTGCTGATGCATACCTGTAATCCCAGCTACTCAGGAGGCTGAAGCAGTATTGCTTGAACCAGAGACAGAGGTTGCGGTGGCTGAGATCACGCCACTGCACTCCAGCCTGGCAACAGAGTGAGACTCTGTCAAAAAACAACAGAGTGAGACTGTTATTTGAACAACTGGTTTATACTTGTAGTTTAAATTACTAAAATATAAATAAAATCGTCACTTATTTAATCATACTACCAATACATTTTAAAGCTCAAGGCATTCTTGCCTTTTACAGGAGTAAAAGCTATGAGTTTTGTAGTTTTTAAAAGCTTACTTTTCTCTACAGTCTACTACATTTATACGCAACCCTAAAAATATCATTTAGATTTATCTGGTTTTGAATTATAATGAACGAAATTATGAAGTATGATTTTATTTTCTGACTTTCTGCTTTTTTCCTACTGAATCCTGTGTATCTGAGTTCCATCCACTGTGTGCAGCTACTTTCTAATGTTTTATAATGAATTGTAAAAATATACCACAGTTATCCATTCTCCTATCGATTGACATTAATTTATTTATAATATTTTGTCATTATAAGCAGTGTCATAATTAATATTTTTGTATACTCCTTAAAGTTAGACAGATGCAATTGTTCCTCTAGGTACATGCATAGAAGAAGGATTTCTCAGTTATAGAGTTTGCACATGTTCAACCTGAGTTTGTGCCATTAACTAAAGTTGTTGTACCAATTTGAAATCTTAGCATACAATATGATTTTCCATAAGTGAGGCATTTGTTGACCGTTAAAACTAGTATTAGTTTTAAAACCAGGCGCGATGGCTCACACCTGTCATCCCAGCACTTTGGAATGCTGAGACAAGTGGATCATGAGATCAAGAGGTCAAAACTATCCTGTCCAACACAGCAAAACCCCGTCTCTACTAAAAATATAAAAATTAGCTGGTGTGGTGCTGCGCTCCTGTAATTCCAGCTACTCCGAAGGCTGAGGCAGGAAAATCGCTTAAACCTGGGAGGCAGAGGATGCAGTGAGCCAAGACTGAGCCACTGCACTCCAACCTGACAACAGAACGAGACTCGTCTAAAAAAATAATGATGAGATTTGTAGGTTCCCAAAGAAATAGTTACATAATATATTTGTAGTATAGTGTGTCTTGAATGAAATATTGAGAATTTCTAGGAAATAATATATCTGAGTACTTCTGGATTTTTATTTAAAGTCACAAATTTGTATTCTATAGGAATCAGTAAATTTTAAATTTCTGGTATTTTATTTAAATATAAAATTTTTACATTTTACTATTTCTCTGCTTTTTAAAAATTAGAAAATCATATGTTTTTCTTTTATAATGCATGATAGGGGATTGGAAACTGATGGAATATTGTCAAAATGTCTGCTTTACGCAAAGCTTAATTTTATCATAGCCGCAAGTGTGCTGTCTGAGGGTGGCCGTTGCTCTACGTAAACCAAATTGTCTTTTATGCAACATCTTATGACTTAAATATGCATTGTTCTTCTTTATTAAAATGGATACCCAAGAACCCGTGTAAATGTTATGTCTGAAGAGTCAGGATTTAATAATAAATACCAGATACACTTACAGGAAAATACAAGAATTAAGTCTGAAAGTTCCCAAATGTGATACTGGGAGGCTCATGTGACCTCTCTGACCACCAATCTCTTGAGCAAATTGCGTCTTTTCACTGTATTACTGCAGGGACTCAGGGAAGGAATATATAAGGAAGTTCTTCAAAAACTTCAAAACTGGTACCTAAAACGGTCAGATTTGCAATTCACTGTTTTTATTCTAAGTGGAAGGTTCATTGGTACTAGGAACAAGGGATGATTGGGATAATTTAGCCAGAAGAAAACTGTTATTTGAAAAGGGATTTAAAAACCCGGAGTATAACTGGAAGGGGCCAAGAAGAACCAGAAGGAAAACCCCAAAGCATGGGGGAGACTCAGTTCAGCGACAGTCCCACTTTCCTTCCTGTATGCTAGATGCCCACATGGCATCTGGCGTGCCAAATGACAACATGGGTACCAAACAGTGGACAAGGTTGCCAACACTGCCTACCTCTGCCCCTGGAAAAAGAGACATAGCTGTTGCCACTTCTGTGGGGTCCCCTAATTTTTGCATCACTGGCATCTAAGTCAATATATAGAGTGAGTTTGGTGATTGACAAATTATAGTTCAAGTGTCTGCCTCATTGCCACAAGGAAGGATTAAAAAAATAAATATAATATTAGGAATAGCAGTTTAGGATTAGGGGGTGTTAGATTAGTGGCTAGGTGGCCAAAACTAATATATGATACCCATGTGTTTTCTTTAACCCCTGAAAAATGCTATTAAAGGTAACAAAAAGTTAAATGACCTACCTAAAAGTCACAGAATTACCGTAAGTTCAGACAAAAGAATTGAAAGCTGTGTGTGTCTTAACTTCAAAGAATACAACTATCAAACTGCGCTAAATTGTTTCAATACCAAGTAAGCCTGAGATGACTAAGGTTTTTTTTTTTCCCTTGATATCTGGGGACCAAGAAATAAATGGAATCTCTTAAAGATTTACTGATAGCCAAGAATAATGATAAAACTGTTAACTTAAAACCAATATGGTATTTTTGGTTTAGTATGAGTGAAGTTGTGTACATATTAAACTGCGCACTGTGTTATAAATATCACATTCTGTCATATATAGAAAGGGATACAATGTATTACGAAGCAGCTGTGCGTTGGGATGCCGGCACAGATTTGTCCATCTAGGCATCACTCAAATCTGTCTACATTTCTTTGACCTCTTTCCAAATATAAAGTGCTGCATAAATTCTTAATGGTAACAGGTGACCTGAGTTACTATCATCTAATGGGTTTCAGCTTTAAATGTTGATGATGTAAGTTCAGTTCATGAGACACTAGTGCCTACACCATGGAAACCTCTAACACAATCAGTGCTAATTTGCAGTCTAAACAGAAAGGCCAAGGTTTCACTAAAGAGGCTAAATTTGCTTCTTCTTTCTGTGATTATTCCTGCTAGTTTGGTATTACAAGCAAGTTTTTAATATAGTCACTTCATACAAATTCATATTCAAGCATGAGATAAAGCAGGGCAGAGCTAATTTGCACGAAGGCAGTGTTGCATGTTGGCACGAGTTAGTGGTTAGAAGTCAGAAGAAACAGGTTTGATTAGTTCTGTTGCTTTTTCAGCTTTGTAACCTTAGGCGAGTCACTTAACCTTTGGGATCTTCAGTTACTTTTGTCTGTAAAACAGGAATAATAATACCTATTGCACAAGTGTGTAATATCTCAAAAAATGAAGGAGAAACGTGATGGCAAACTACCATATACAGATTATTCTTTTTAAAAATAATAATCTATACAGAGTATTATTTTTAAAAAGCGTTACTCTTAACTGCTTTGCCACACAGTTCGATAGTTATTATCTACAAGGATTATGAAAATTTTAGGAAGTTAGCAATACCCGTGTTGACTGAATCAACACAGAATTTTGCTTTTTATTGGGGAAACTGCTGTCAGTCTTTTTTTCTATTACTTAGCGGGAACTTATTTTTAACAAAGAGTAAATGATAGCAGGCCTTCTACCACTGGAGGAAGGGTGCTGTCTTTATTATTATGTAGAGTTTTCAAACTGGTTTATGGTTTCAGCATCGCCTAAAACACAGTTTTTCAATTTATTAGCATGTGCTATCATTTTCACCTTGCACTATATCTCAAATCCATTAATTTTCCCCTTGCTTCTACTCTTTCTCACTTTCAATACATTTTCTACTCATCCGCTTTTGAAGTTTTTTATAAAATAGTAATATGTTTCTTTCCTATTTAAATGGTTTTTTTGTTCGTTTGTTTTTGAGATGGAATTTTGCTCTTGTCACTCAGGCTGGAATGCAGTGGTCCTCTCGCAATCTCGGCTAACTGCAACCTCTACCTCCCGGGTTCAAGAGATTCTCCTGCCCCAGCCTCCTGAGTAGCTGAGATTACGGGTGCCCACCACCATGCCTGGTTAGTTTCTGTATTTTTATTACAGATGGGGGCTTCACCAAGTTGGCCAGGCTGATCTCGAACTCCTGACCTCAGGACATCTGCTTGCCTTGGCCTCCCAAAGTGCTGGGATTACAGGTGTGAGCCATCGTGCCCCATCGTGATTTCTTACTGCATTTAAAGTAAAGTCCAAACTCCAAATATGCATCTGGCACTGGCTTCCTGCCCACATTTGCAGCTTACATCATTCTTTTCTCTCTGACTTCAAACATAAAGATTTTCTCATATCTTTGATCTGGCCAGCTCTTTGCAACCTTCAAGACTTTTGTTGATACTGGCTCTAGTGAAATACCCTTTGCTTTTCTTTGGTCAAGGCTGAGCCCTCAAATTTCATCTCAAGTTGAGTGTCAGGTCTTTGGAGAGGCCTTTCCTGATGGTCCTACGTAACTCCCTCCCCATTCTAATGTAAAGTATTTATTTTTGAACTTACTCTGTGTCTGCGTTTTCCACAGAAATATGAGTTGCATGAAGGCAGGAGCCATGTCTAATAAGATCACCAATGTGAAGTCGAAATCATGCTCTTAGAAAAAGGCTTGGCATATCATTGCTGCTCAATATTTATTTACAAATGAGTGAATAAATGGCTGTCGGACTGGCTAGCTGTCTGAGTGGATGGCTGTATTAAAACCTTGCCCCTCTCCCCACAAAATAAAACAAAAGCAACTTGTCAATAAAAACATTGATATTATTCCTGAGAATCTGCATGGAAATTGGAATTTGATTTTTAAAACCAGATTTCCCATTATAATTCATAAATTATTTATCATTTCTTTTAATTGATTTTATAAGTTTCTGTTTTTCGTTTCTCTAAAGTTTTATTTTTAATTGACAATCAATTGCATACATTCATGGGGTAAAACATGATGTTCTGATACATCTATTCATTGTGTAGTGATCAAATCAAAGTCATTAGCATATCCATTACCTCAAATATTTATCATTTTTTTGTGGTGAGAACATTTAAAAATCCCCTCTTCTAGATGAATTGAAATATGCAATACATTATTATTAACGATAGTCACTAAAGCACCTGTTTTTTAGGGGGTTGGGAAGGCATAGAACTTTATTTAACATGTATGTACACATGGGAGCAAATAGAGTGAAAACTGAAAAATACAGAGATTTTTCATTTTTATGCTTAGCTTCAACAAAGTATGGACAGCTTTGTATTTGTGGAAATACGATTGCACAAAAAGGTCTGATCTAATGCTCATATCCCGAGTGGGGAAATCCAGCAAGGCCTGTCTGTCTGGACTCTTCTTGACCTGCCTGAGGAACACTCCTTTCTTCTGGTTATAGGACAGGGCCCTCTCTAGAATGGGGGCCTTATGACCTACAGTCAAACAAGCTAGGTGAGATAATTTCTTTATGGCCACGTTTTACACAGAAAGGTAAAGGGAAATTTTGAGTAACAGTTTCAGGTTTTATGGCTGGCTTTGAGGAAAAAGCATTCTGATTTCTGTGACCTGCACTGGAAAAGAGGGAATCTAAGTTTCTCTAGCTAGCCTCGGAGGGAGAATGGGACCGAGAGACAGGAGGGCCGAAGAAGGTCAGTCAAAAACTTTTACTTCTGAGACTATTTCTGAAGCCTTCATTTTGGGGGATTGTTTTCCAAGCCCCACAGAAGAAAGGTGCATTTGTTTATGGACTTGGGATTGATGTTAAAGCTGGGACTGAGCTGCTGTAGGAAATGACTCACTGTCCCTAGGGTCCCTAGGCTGTGCCAGAGCCAGACCAGAGCCAAGGGTTAGGACAGGGCAGCAGTTCTAAGGTATCGCTTTTATTTTTTACCCCACCACGGAATTTCACATTTAGCAATAAGGGGGAGGGACAGTCATGATTTTAATGCTGATGTCAAGCATTCGAAATTCTCCAGAGAAAGGAAGATCAGTCAAGTGGGGGTGATAGTATGAAAGGAATATTTTTTTAAATTCAATTTTGTTTCCAGTTTCAAAATACACGTGCAGCATGTTCAGGTTTGTTACATAGGTAAACGTGTGCCATGGTGGTTTGCTGAGCCTATAAAATCATCACCTAAGTGTTAAGCCCCACATGCCTTAGCTTAGATGCTTACCTAGCATCTGTTTTTTTTTATTATTATTTTTTTAACAGTTTAAAAGTATCTAACTCTAGACTCTTGATAAAAGACTTAGTGGCATCATGGAATCATGAGATTTGAAGGACATTGATCTCATCCAGAGCCTAATATTCTGTCTATACCGTGAATCATTTAATTTTGTCATGCCTAATTACATTGAAAAGGAATTCACTATTTCCTAAGCGCTTGCCTTCCAAAACATGAAAAGATGGCACTTAAAAGAATAAATAACCTGGTGACATTCTTGGAACCACTGGATCTGAAAGTGCTTTAATTTACCAGGTAGAGGACCATACATGTGTTTTCATTTTTCTACTAGTATATGTTTGTTTGCTTTTTGCCAATTGCACAGAAGTAGGTCTGACTTATGCCCACGCTATATTTAGTATATATTTCAACTTTCTGGATAACATGAAAGACTGAAAAAGCCCCCTGCCTCATTTTGGTCTCATTTTGTAGACCGAGTATTCTTAGTCAGAAAAAAAAAAGCTATTTATAGAGAAAACAAAGTTATTTATTTATTGTTTAAATTATGCAACCAAATATTATCAAGTGCTCTCTTATACCCTGAGATTTGATTTCAAATTCAATATCTTTTGAAACTGCTGTGTATTTTCCAAGATTTCTGCCAGTTCTTTATAATTTATATCCTCAAGGTCTTTATTGCTTCTGTTAATGTTTTAGCCTCCTTTATCACACCTTACATGACTCTTTTGTCATTCATGCCTGCTCAGGCTTGTAACTCTGGTTTTTTATTTCTGTTTCACTCAACCCTCTCACACAAAGTATATTTGCGTATAAAGCTTTTTGTCATGTTGAGTGACAGAGAGTGACACACATTGCAACCAAGACATTATCGTTATCACTGGTCATATAACCAACCAACCAACTTTTGAAACAAGTTCTTTGCCTGCATGTTGCATTTTAAAAAGATGTTCAAACAATAAATATGTGGCTCTCTTTTTGTTCTATACATATTTTCCTGTCATTTTTCATCACAAACTAAGTATTCATAGTAAAATAGTTTAAGAGACAAGGCAATTTTTGCTAACCAATAAAAAGAAGAGATGCAATATCAATGCAGCTTCCCCACAAGTGGCCCCGTGGATAGAATTACCACTGGGCAAGCTGAATTACAACTGATGGCAAGAGGAGCACATGGCTAGTCAATATTTGAGCCATACACCAATTTTTTCCTAAGCGAGGGGAGTAATGGAAACGTGCACTGATTAAGATGTAAAGTGGATTGGGAGGCCGAGGCAGGTGGATCACGAGGTCAAGAGATTGAGACCATCCTGGTCAACGAGGTGAAACCCCATCTCTATTAAAAATACAAAAATTAGCTGAACATGGTTGTGCACGCCTGTAGTCCCAGCTACTCGGGAGGCTGAGGCAGGAGAATTGCTTGAACCCAGAAGTTGGAGGTTGTGGTGAGCCGAGATCACGCCATTGCACTCCAGTTTGGGTGACAACAGTGAAACTCCGACTCAAAAAAAAAAAAAAAAGATGTAAATTGGAAACTTGTTTTGGGAAAGAGAGACAGTTCATTTGTGTGACAGAATAAAAATATTGCTCAATCTTCCTAGATTCTTTATTCGAAAACCAGACAGCGTTCCAAGAGAAAAAATTGGCCTGATCTCTCAATGAACTGATGTTGCCATGTCAGAACCAAAATTGAGATTATTTTGAAAGACATAGACATACGCTGCTTCAGTAATGTTTTCAGGTGACCTTTGCCAATGTACACTGGCAGGATTGTTCTCAAAGTTACAAACCCACATGGGTCAGATGATAGTATTGTCAGAGATTTGCAGCAACCTTGTGCTGCCAGAGCTACTTTTGTAAGACACATTCCTCTCACCTCGAGCAATGTATAATGTGGATATATTTCCTTTTCTAATGTTTAAGAAACAGTAAGATCTTATCTGGAAGATAAGATGGAATTTCGGGAAACATGAATCTATGCTAAATGGGACCTCCTTGAGATTTAGCCACAAAGTATATTAAATTGTTGCCTCTGAGCCAAGTTTGATTTTAATTAAAAATATATATTTTTAAATTTTACAGATCAGCTTTTATGTCCCCTCTAAATAGACACTAAACTATAAACATTGCTATCTCATCATTATAGTTTATAAACTAAACTATCTCATCATTGATGAGAAAATGATTTGATAGCATGTCTTTAGAAATCTCCTTTATTTGAACAATGGAAAAAATGAAAGGAATTGCTTCAGCCTTGAGCAGCATTGCAAGATAATGATCACGTAAGGAGAAATTTCCTTTGAGTTTAAAAGCAAACAGGTGGAAGCTGTCAGGACGCAGTAGCAAAGAATCTGAGAAACTAATTCCAGCTCAATCTTTTCTATTAATGCCCCTTTGCCCACACAATCTTATTTCTGCCTGATCCACTGTTGCGTAAGATACTGAACACAGCTGTGGATCAATGAAGTCATTTACAGATCCACCTTGTGGGTAAGATAAATGATGGATTAATCTAAGTTCCCTGGGGCCTTTACTTTTGGAACCTATCCTAATGGCAAGTGAAGTCCCTCACTGGAGTTTTCTTAAACTGTTGACTTCTCTTTTTCTCCTTTCTAAATTTAATGTTTTTTTTTCATGTTGCTGTTGTTAATATTCTATCATTGCTTCCAAGTTACCAAATTCAATAAGAGTTATAAATATTGGTTACTCTGTCTACCTATGGGTCTTTCCAATCACAAAGATAAAAGGTGCAGAACTTTATTACACAGGTGCTGAATGCTAAAATCATCTCACAGCAAGTAATTTATGTTTTTCAAAATTACGGGGTATACAACTCAATTCTAGCACTTGATGTCAGTTTACCTCAGTGCTGAAGAACAAGAGAGAAATAAGCAAAGGGCAGACAAATCTCAGAGAAAGGTAATGCTATTTTTTTCCAGGAAACCAAACTTTGAGATAGTCATAACAAAGCTGCAATTATAATAAGAAAGTATGACTAATAAAAGAGTTTCCTCACTTCCTCTCCATTATGCTATAATCTATGAGTCATCATTGAATGGTGAGGATGGCAGTGTGGCATTAGATGATGGTGGCACATATGATTTTATTTAACACTGAAAACAATCCTAGGAAATAAACAGTAGCCATGTCACTATTTTGCAGATGAGGAATTATGGCTAAGAAAAGGAATTTGTCTAAGATCACACTGTCAATAAAGACTTGAAGTTTGATTGACTACGGGAGATAACAACTGATAGACTTGAAACGTGCAGAATCTTCACTCAATCTATAGTTTTACAAAAGGCATTTTCCCTCATTTTCTCTGCGTTTCAGAATACAAGAACTTGTTTATTATTAGAGTAAATTAAGATATCTTGCTTTGTTCCAGAGAGTCAACTCTACTTCCAAGTGAAACTACTCCCTTTATTTGAGTTCTCTTTGAAAATGTCAAATTACCAAAATAGAACGCTATTCTACTTTTGGTTTCTGGATCTCAAATGCGTCTTAAAAGATAACATTATTTGATGTTTGCTTCCATTACAAAGAACTGACTCTGACAGAACTATGAAGGTAAGTGAGAGAGGTTTCTGGGTATCATGTATCATTTAAAAGGGATAACCAGAACTCAATCTTCAAAATCTGGGAGGAATTTTGATAGCGCTGGATATCTTGCAAAATGTTAAATATCTATTGAACTGTTTTGGTTTTCCAATTGTTGTAGAGAAGGTCATTTTGCCAGAAACGTCTTCAGAAAAAGCACCTTTCCCTCCCAACAATGTATCTTTAAAAAAACTCTTACTCCCTATTATGTGATTTCTCATGCCTTAACAATTTAACGAATTACTGAAAAGTTGTCTCTTTGAGGTTTTCATGGAGACCGACTTAGAACATACAAGGCTGTGGAATGCACTGAATTATGTAAAAAAAAGTCATCCACTTCTAACATGTAAAAAATAGTCTTATATCTACAGCCTTTGAATCGTGAGATTATCTTCTCTTCATGCTTCATTTATTCATTAAATTAAATGAAGTATTAATTTTAGACTAAACTGCCCCAAACATATTTCCCTGTCTATTCTGACGGGATAAAAGCAAATGTTCACCATGTATATCTGATTATGTAGAAAAAAGTTGCATCCAGTGTTAGTCTCTTTTGGGATATGGTGACCTTCAATGTGTTATTCATGGGATATGTAGCCTATGGTGACAATTTTTTATCTTTGTTAGGCTTATGAAGACATCAATTATTTTGAAAACAACAATCTTAATGATTATTTGTTATTGTTATAGTTAAATAAAATAACTATTTATAATTAGGTACTCACTGAAATTGCAAGAGGAATTGTATTTTCCATGAAGCATTTTTTACATGCAAACATGCAGTTCTCCTCAGTGAGCAACCACACCATTTAGTTCTTTGAATTGGAGACAGTATCAGAATTTTGATGAAATGTAGTAGGAAGAATGTTTGATTTTTCAAAGTTACATTGTTGCATTGGCAGAAAGAAAATAGTTGCAAATAAGTTTACATTTAAATATGTTTAGCATTTCATGCATTCTGACTATATAAAAAGTCAATAAAGTATTTCTGATTCACTTTATTAGCACTTACTACATATTTTCATGGCTTGTAAAGAATCTTTAAAACCTTAGAAAGACCCAAATTTATTGTGATTATTATAGTTATAATCAGTATTGAATAATATAAACTGACTAGACCCAAAACATGGCACTATGGCTAGGAAAATATATAGAAGTAATAAAATTCTTACAATTATACTATAAGATACTAGCAACATTACAAGGAAACATTACATTGTACTCTACTTTGATAGTAACAAAATGCTGAATGAAATGGATAATCAAAATTTGTTATAGCTCTCTAAAGGGAAAATAAAAAACTTCTATAAAAATGTGCCCGCCTTTTATATCCCACTTTACTAAGGCCAGGACAAATTTCCTATTAACAAAGACCTGAATGACATAAAAAATTCCACTTCTTACATGTAGAAAAATAGTCTTATGTCTAGAGCTTTTGAATTGTAAGATCATCTTCTCTTCATGCTTAATTTATTCATTAAATTAAGTGTGGTATTAAGTTTGGACTAAACCCAACAAAGCACATTGCCATTTCTATTTTGAGGAAATAAAAGCAAATGTTTACCTTGATATATGGTCAACTGAGAAAATGTTGCTCAGTGATTTACATACTTTCCAGATTTTCTATTTCCCCTTGATTGGTAGGTCTGACTTTCAGCTACGGTGCTAGGACACCTCCAGACTAATACACAACTTGTTGAGGCACTGTTTCGTCAACAGTGCTCCTCAGTTGGTAAATTTATCTTACACAGTTTAGTTCTATCTTCTTTAGCTACACCATACTAATATTAGAAGAAATTATTTTTTTTAATTTTGGAAAGAAAATAGAAAGAGCCCAAGGGGGCTAGTTCTGTTGTGCTTCACTATGGGAATTGGCATGGCTAAATGGATTAAAGGTAGAACAACTAAGAAAGGGGAAATAGGTTTCTCAACAACCTACCTGTGTATCTCACAGCCAGCCCCATGGCCCATGGTAGCAGGCACACTTACAGACCCCAGCTGCAAGCTTAACTGCAGGTTCCAGAAGCTTGACTGTCCACTGACCAAGCCAACTTATCTTCCCAGTATCTCTGGCCAGGCTGCTATTGAAAGGCTTTTTCTTGCAAATCCATACCTTATACTGAAAAAAAATGATTACGTCTTTAAACCCACATATGCCAATGCAAGGATACAAAGATCACAAAGAATAAAAAACTTCACACTACAAAGAACAAGATAAAGCTCCAGTAATTAACCCTAAAGACAGAGAAATCTACAACCTTCCTGCCAAAAAATTCAAAAATTTTTTTCTAAGCTCGGGAGCTATAAAAGAACACAAATCAACAACTGAACAAAATTAGCAAAGCAATAAATGACCAAAATGAGAAGTTTGACAAAGAGATACAAACCATGAGAAAAGATACAAACAGACTCTGGAGCTGAAGATTCCAACGATTGAGCTAAAAACTCAACAGGAAGCATTTATGGCAGATTTGATCAAGCAAAAGAAAGAAACAGCAAATTTGAAGACAGATCATTTGAAATCATACAGTCAGAAAAACACAAATAAAAAATTGTATAGGGATCCTGTGATATTCATGGGACACTATCCAGTGAAACAATATGTATGTCCTCAGAATCTCAGAAAGAAAGGGGGAGTATCAAAATTGTTTAATTAATAGCTGAAAACTTTCTATATCTGGAGAGGGAATGGACATCCAGTTTAAAGACACCCAAATAGCCCAAAAATATTTACCTGATAAGGTCCATAACTAACTATAATTAATTGTCAGAAGTTGAAGACCAAAAGAGAATTTTGAAAGCAAAAAGACTATCAGTAAATTTCTTAGTAGAAATTTTACAGGAAAGAGGAAAATGGAGTAATATATTCAAAGGGCTGAAAGACTAAAACTGCCAAACAAAAATTTTACATTGGGCAATACTACCTTTAAAAAATAGAGACATAGGCTGGGCGCGGTGGCTCATGCCTGTAATTCCAGCACTTTGGGAGGCCGAGGCAGGTGGATCACGAGGTCGAGAGATCGAGACCATCCTGGTCGAAATGGTGAAACCCCGTCTCTACTAAAAATACAAAAAAATTAGCTGGGCATGGTGGCGCGTGCCTGTAATCCCAGCTACTCAGAAGGCTGAGACAGGAGAATTGCCTGAGCCCAGGAGGCGGAGGTTGCGGTGAGCCAAGATCATGCCATTGCACTCCAGCCTGGGTAACAAGAGTGAAACTCCGTCTCAAAAAAAAAAAAAGAGACATAAAGACTTCCCAGACAGGCAAAAAACTGAGTGAATTTATCATTGATAAAACTGCCTCACAAGAAGTGCGAAACAGAGTTTTAAAAATTGCAGTCAATGGATTCTAAATAGCAATATGAGAGCATACACAAGTCTAAATCTCATCAGCACAGGTGAATATATAAACAAATACATAATATTTCAATATTATCATGATGGTGTATAACCCATTATAACATTGTTATAAAAGTTAATGGACAAAATATTAAAAATAACAATAAACACCAAAGTGTATTAATAGAAACACAATATAAAAAGGTGTAAATTCTGATATCAAAATAGATTACATGTGGGGGATATAAAAGTGTAGTTTTTATATGTGGTTGAAGTTAAGTTGGTATCCACCTAAAATAAACTGTCATAACTACAAAAAAAGATTCATGAGATCTTCATGGCAACTGCAAAGAAAAAAAAACAATAAAAAAAAGTATATCCCTACAAATATAATCAAATCACAAAGGAAAATTGCAAGAGAGGAATAGAGAAATAAAATGACTATTAAATAGATAAAATCACAAATAAAGTATCAATAATAAGTTCTTACCTAACAATAACTAGTTTAAATGTAAATATATTGATTCATCTGGGAAGAATGGCAGATAGGAGGCAGGACCCAATTGCAGCTCCCACTCTGATGGACAGAGCAGTGTGTAGAGATTCACCTTGTGACTTTTGCTCCAAGAACTACCACAGGAGCATACCAGGGAAGTAGAGAGAATCCACAGATGCTCTGAAGAAAGGAGACAAATGAAAAACAGAGTTCCCAAAGTGTGAAAGTATGAAAGGAGGTTTGTCAGCTCCCAGTGAGACTCACATTGGGGAACCTGAAGATCCAGATTTTGGCTAATATTTGAAAAAAAAGAGAGATCCAAGATGGCTGATTGCTAAGAGCTCAGGATTGTAGCTCCCAGTGAAAGCGCAAAGAACGAGAGGATGCCACACTTTCAGATGATTTTTTTCACTCACGGACCAGAAGATTCTCAGTGGAGGAGCCCCATGGGTCGCCAGCATGACTCTTGTGGCTGGCGCAGCAGTTTTGCTGGCACCTCGGCGCAGCAGCTCTTGGTGCAGAGTAAATGGGACTGGTTCCCCTTCTGACCAATGTTTGGAGCTCCAGGAAGGCAGAGTCACCTATTACGGACTCAAGAAGGAAGCCAGACCAAAGCTTCCCGGGCAGAAGAGCACCATCAGTCTTAATGCCGCTGTTTTGGCCGGAGCAGTGGGTTGCTCAGATTCTGGTGCTAGGAATCAATAAATTGGACGTCCACTCAGAAACCTAATTAGAAAGGTTGTAATTGCAAAGACAACAGATGGATAAATGTATAACGAAGGGAAGAAACCAGCCTAAAAAGGCTGAGAATACCCAAAATCAGAATGCCTCTCCCTCTACAGGAGATCACAGTTCCTCATCAGCAACGGAACAAGGCCTGATGGTGAAGGACTATGTTCCATTAACAGTAGTACGATTCAGAAGGTGGGTGATAAGAAACTTCT
>CM052656.1:116876048-116928650 GCA_028533165.1 Leontopithecus rosalia | reverse complement strand
TTGGCGGGATATGAAATTCTGGGCTGAAAGTTCTGTTCTTTAAGGATGGTGAATATTGGCCCCCACTCTCTTCTGGCTTGTAGGGTTTCTGCTGAGAGATCTGCTGTAAGTCTAATAGGCTTCCCTTAATGGGTGACCCGAGCATTTTCTCTGACATTTCTTAACCATTAAAACAACATTTACCTGCTTATGGTGGCTCAAGCGCATACCCATGCACCCCTCTACCTTGCAACTCACTTCCCAGGAGAGGTTCTATCACACAGATTGCAAACCATAAATTTAATTAAAATTACTAAGTAATGCTGATGGACTAATGCAAATTGAGCAACTAAGAAATCTGTCATCATGGAGCACTGTTTTTCATAATTAATAGATTTCATCATACTGGCCAAGGGCCAGCATTTCTGGGGATAAGTATGGGGTCAATCCAGACCAGGTAGAGTAACCCATGCTATGCAGTATATATTATGACACACGTGAACCACTGATATGGTAGTATTGACTACACGTCAAAAGTAAATTTATATGAGTAATTATTAGCTGGCCTATGTGTTTCTAGATCCAACTAATCTTGATGGGTAAGCCACTTAACCCCTACCTCTAGGCTTAGTCTAGCTGCTGATTTTTAAAAAGCCTCTGTTCCTAAGTAGAAGCAATATAGGGAATTTTCTTCAGCTACCCTCAAATGTGCCTCCTTGTCAGTGCCTTCTTTTTGACAGTTTTGTTTTTAACAATGACTACAATAAGAAATGACACTTACTAAACTCCTTATACATTAAGCACTGGGCTTAAAATAAAACACAAAACACACAAAAAATTGTCCCAATGTATACAATGGGAAAAATGGAAGAAATTGAGATTCAGGGCATTTAAATAACTTTCCCAAGCCTATAAAAAAAGCATGTCAGTTAGAAATGCTTTCAGCCACAAGGATCAAAACCTTGATCATAACGTGCTAAACAAATTGGGGCTTATTTTTCTCTCCTAGCAAGAAATACATATGTCTGGCCTAGGTTGCACAATGACATCAGCACTAGGTTCTCTATGATATGTTCAGCCTTCATTAAGTTGCAAGAGAGCTGCTACGGTGACATGAATTGTATTTGTATTTTAGGCAAGAAGGGGAAAGGGGCAACATCAGGAAAAAAAAAAGTCCCTTTTACTAGAAAAATGAAGTAAAATTTTCTACAGAAGCTCCCAACAACTTCTCCTTAGTTCTTCTGTAGAACTGTCACATGGACACAACCAACTGCAGAAGAGAGGAAAGGAAGAAAGTATTTGGACCTGGATGTTGTGTAGGCCAACGAGAGTGTCTGCTAACCAGTTAGGGGTAGTGCCTGAATTCAAAAATTAATAGTAAGCAGCTACTTTTCTCGTTCTCTTTGAAGTAAATTGGTGTTCTCTTTTCCGTAATCAGGTCTTATTTTTGGTTTGTTGTTTTTATCTTGCATTTGAATCCTAAACTTGATTCCCTGTGAAGAACATTAATTTCCCTGATAACGCTCTCCTACCATCCCTTACTCCACTGACCATCTCTTCTTTGCTCCTCATAGCAGAGTGTGTACTTTTCTGGGCATCTATAATACTTTCTTATATTGATCTGCTGACTTGATCCGTCCTTCCACTTGATGTGGTATGGTCATTCGTTTTTCTCATTGGTCCATTTATTGCACATGGAATATAACCTAGCTTTTTCTCTTAAGATTGTGCTATTCTCTTCAATGACCATCAATTATTTCAGCCACAACACATTCTCATATTGAAATTGTCTCAGAACACCACACCTATAGACAGATCTCTATTTTCTATGAAAAAAAGTAGAATTTACTGTCTACCGTTCATTTGAAAAATAATCTCTTGCTCTGCAAAAATCTGTTGACATTTATTGTTTATCAGGCATTTTTTATTTTAAAATTTCAGAAAAATACACTTTAATAGAAAGAGTATTTAATTTATAAATTGCTTTAGGCAGTGTGGCCATTTTAACAATGTTCATTCTTCCTATCCATGAGCATGGAATGTTTCCCCATTTGTTTGTGTCATCTCTGATTTCTTTGAACAGTGCTTTGTAGTTCTCCTTGTAGGTATCTTTCATCTCCCTAGTCAGTTGTATTCATAGGTATTTTATTGTTTTTGTGGAAATTTTGAATGAACGTTCATTTCTGATTTGGCTCTTGACTTGACTGTTGTTAGTGTGGAGGAATGCTAGTAATAGTTTTCACAGTGATTTTGTATCCTGAGACTTTGCTGAAGTTGTTTATTAGCTTAAGAAGGTTTTAGGTTGAGACAGTGGGATTTTCTAATATAGGATCATGTCATCTGCAAACAGGGATAGATTGACTTGCTCTCTTCCTATTTTAATGTCTTTTATTTCATAATCTTGCTTTATTGCCCCAGCGAGTACTTCCAGCACAGGAGTTACAGGAAATGCCAAAGCTCTGCCTCAGACAAGGCTTGCATTTCTCCGTCTTTCTTCATGGCCCACAGCCTCATCACTATGAGATGCCTTGGAATCTATCTAAATTAACTCTACTGTACCTTTCGTTTTTGTTTGCTCAAGTTCCCAGAGGAAGGGCAAGACCTCCTGTTATTTCTCATCACCTAGAATCCCATCCTTCTGAAGTTTCATGCATCCCTAGTGTCATCCCTTCTTTTGCTCTTCACCAACTCCCAAAAATCTTCCACTCTTCTGCCTAAAACAGGGGATCAGTCTGAGCATTCCCTTCACCTTCCAGTTTTAATGGAAACTTGACCATTTTCTAAGCATGCTGGTTTCTTGGCATAACCGCAAAGACACAGACATATTAATTTGTCTCAGACCATTAAATATAGGTGCTACTTGACATTTATGCTATATTTTGCTATTATTATTACCATTAATACCTAGGTGCTGTTTCTCTTCCATACCTTTTAAGTAGCCAAGCTTGGAAGTGCAGTGAGTATTTATCATTGTTACTTCCAGACCATTCCTCATCTCTGCTTTATTTACAAATTGAAATGGGAGAAAACAAGTTTAAAACCACGTCAGTAGCTTTGTCGAACTCTACTCTTCTTTTTTTTTTTTTTTTGCAATTCTCTATAAAATGTATCTTTTTTATTGTTTGTTTTATCTCCACATTCTCATGTTTCTCCTGTCAATATTCTTGGAAACTTTAACTTTAATAATTCTTTAAACAATCCTTCAAATGCAGCCTCTTAGTTTTTTAACATTCTCTGCTTTGATCATCTGATCTGATCTACCTCTACTTTAAATATATACTCTCATAATTAGATGCTAACCTCTCCCATTACTAGCAACTAAAACCCCCTCACATAACATCAATAGTAACAACTTCTCTCTGACAATCTCTGATTTATCCATCCCATCCTCTCTGGAGCCTTAAAACACCTTTCTTTACATCTAAAAACTATAAACCTTTTATCTAATAATTTTTCTACTATATCCTTCCACCTTTGTGTCTCATTACTTGTGCTTTGTAGTTTATGGTCCATTATTAGAACACCATATATATGTGGATATGCTTTTTACATACCCATATATACCCACATTTCTTTCACTTCCTGCATTGGTCACACCCCTGGATGAACCTCAACCTGAGATTACTACAATGCTGCTTCTGTTCTTCGCACCTAAGCAAATAAATGTGGTTTAGAAACACATAACCGCAAAGACACAGACATATTAATTTGTCTCAGACCATTAAATATAGGTGCTACTTGACATTTATGCTATATTTTGCTATTATTATTACCATTATTCAAACTCTTATTAAAAACTATTTTAAATGTTCTCTAATAATTACCCCAACAAATTCACTCTTGGAAAATAAGCTTAATTACTATTTCACTAATAGTGTAAGAACAATCAGAAGAGATACCATCATCGAAGGTGGCTGGGAAGAGGGCCAAATAGGAACAGCTCTGGTCTGCAGCTCGCAGCAAGATCATCACAGAAGGCGGGTGATTTCCGCATTTTCAACTGAAGTACCCAGCTCATCCCACTGGGACTGGTTAGATAGTGAGTGCAGACCTTCTTCTAAGGGTGAGCAGAAGAAGGGGCAGGCATCTCCTTACCCAGGAAATGCAAGGGGTCGGGGAACTCCCACCCCTAGCCAAGGGAAACCATGAGGGACTCTGCTATGACAAATGGTGAATACCAGCCCAGATGCTGTGCTTTTCCCACAAACTTCACAACCCACAGAGCAGGAGATTCCCTTGGCTGCCTATACCACCAGGGACCTTGGTTTCAGGCACAAAACTAGACTACCATTTGCGCAGACACTGAGCTAGCTGCAAGGTTGTTTTTTCATACCCAGTGGCACCTGGAATGCCAGCAAGACAGAACTGTTCACTTCCTTGAAATATGGCTGAAGCAGGGAACCAAGTGATCAGCAGATCCCACCCCACAGATCCCAGCAAGCTAAGATCCACTGGCTTGAAATTCTTGCTGCCAGCAGAACAGTCTGAAGTTGACCTGAGACACTTGAGCTTGGTGGGGGGAGAGATATCACAGTTACTGAGGCTTGAGTAGGTGGTCTTCCCCTTATAATGTAATCAATACTATCTGGAAGTTTGAACTGGGCAGACACCAATGCAACTTGGCAAAGCTTCTGCAGCCAGACCATCTCTCTAGATTCCTCCACTCTGGGCAGGGCATCTCTGAAAGAAAGGCAGCAGCCACCATCAGGGGCTTATAGATAGATAAAAGTCCCATCTCTCTTGGACAGAGCACCTGGGGGAACAGGCAACTATGGGCACAGCTTCAACAGACTTAAACATTCCTGCCTTCTGGAACAGAGCACTGGATCTCCCAGAAGAGTGCTTGAGCTCTGCTAAGGGATAGACTGATTTTTTAAGTGGGTCCCTCACCCCCATGTCTCCTGATTGGGAGACACCTCCCAGCAGAGGTCAACAGACACCTCATATGGGAGCTCTCTGGCTGGTATCTGGTGGGTGCCTCTCTGGGACAAAGCTTCCAGAGGAAGGAACAGGCAGCAGTCTTTGCTGTCCTGCAGCCTCTGCTAGTAATACCCAAGCAAACAATCTGGAGTAGTCCTCCAGAAAACTCTAGCAGACCCCCAGCAGAGGGGCTTGACTGTTAGAAGGAAAACTAACAAATAGGAATAGCATCAACATCAACAAAAACCTCCACACAGAAGCCCCATCAGAAGGTCATCATCATCAAAGACCAAAGGAAGATAAATCCACACAGGTGAGGAGAAACCAGCACAAAAAAGCTGAAAATTCCAAAAACCAGAACACTTCTTCTCTTCTGACGGATCACAACTCCTTGCCAGAAGGGAACAAAACTGGATGGAGAATGAGTTTGATGAATTGACAGAAACAGGCTTCAGAAGGTGGATAATAAAAAACTCCTCTGAGCTGAAGGAGCTGTTCTAACCCAATGCAAGGAAGCTAAGAACGTTGAAAAAAGCTTAGAGGAATTTCTAACTAGACTAACCAGTTGAGAGAACATAAATGACCTGATGGAGCTGAAAAACACAGCACAAGAATTTCGTGAAGTATACCCAAGTATCAATAGTCAAATCAATCAAATGGAAGGATATCAGAGATTGAAGATCAACTTAATGAAATAAAGTGTAAAGACAAGATTGGAGGAAAAAGAATGGAAAGGAATGAACAAAACCTCCAAAAATATGAAACTATGTGAAAAGATCAAATCTGCCTTTGTCTGGTGTACCTAAAGTGACAAGGAGAAGGGAACCAAGTTGGAAGACACTCTTAAGGATATTATCCAGAAGAACTTCCCCAACCTAGCAAGACAGGCCAACATTCAAATTCAGGAAATACAAGAACATCACATAAATACTACTTGAGAAGAGAAACCCCAAGACACATAATCATCAGATTCACCAAGGTTGAAATGAAGAAACTAATGTTACAGGCAGCCCGATAGCAAGATTGGGTTACCAACAAAGGGAGGCTCATCAGACTAACTGTGGATCTCTCTGCAGAAACCCTGCAAGCCAGAAGATAGTTGTTGGGGGGAATATTCAACATTCTTAAAGGAAATAATTTTGCAACCCAGAAGTTTATATCCAGCCAAACTAAGCTTTATATGTGAAGGAGAAATTAAATTCTTTTTAGAAAGATAAATGCTGAGAGATTTTTGTCACCATGCCTACCTTACAAGAGCTCCTGAAGGAAGCAATAAATGTGGAAAGGAACAACCCGTAGCAACCACTGCAAAAACATACCAAATTTTAAAGACCATCATCACTATGAAGAAACTGCATCAAAGAATGGGCAAAATAACTGGCTAGCATCGTAATGACAGGATCCAATGCACACATAACAATATTAAATGTAAATGGGCTAAATGCCTCAAAGGAAAGACACAGACTGGCAAACTGGATAGAGAAATTAAGACCCATCAGTGTGCTGTATTCAAGAGACCCATCTCATGTGCAAAGACACACATAGGCTCAAAATAAAGGGATGGAGAATGATTTACCAAGCCAATGAAAAGCAAAAAAAAAAAAAAAGCAGGGATTGCGAGCTTAGTCTCTAATAAAACAGACTTTAAACCAACAAAGATAAAAATAAGACAAAAAATGCCATTATAAAATGGTAAAGAGATCAATGTAACTAGAAAAGCTAACTATCCTAAACATATATGCATCCAGTACAGGAGCACCCAGATTCATAAAGCAAGTTTTTAGAAACCTACAAAGAGGTTTGAACTCCCAAACAATAATAGTGGGAGATTTTAACACCCCACTATCAATATTAGACAGATCAATGAGACAGAAAATTAACCAGGATATTCAGGACTTGAACTCAGCTCTGGACCAAGCAGATCTAATAGACATCTACAGAACTCTCCACCCCAAATCAACAGAATATACATTCTTCTCATCACCACATTGCACTTATTTTAAAATTGACCACATAATTGAAAGTAAAACACTCCTCAGCAAATGCAAAAAAAACCAGAAATTGTAACAGTCTCTCAGACCACAGTGCAATCAAATTAGAACTCAGTATTAAGAAACTCACTCAAAACCTCACAATTACATGGAAACTGAACAATCTGCTCCTGAATGACCACTTGGTAAATAAAAATAAAGTATAAGTAAAATAAAAATAAAGTATAAGTAAATAAAAATAAAGTATAAGTAAAAATAAGTTATTTGAAATCAATGAGAAAACAATATAATGTACCAGAATCTCTGGGACACAGTTAAAGCAATGTTTAGGAGGAAATTTAGAGCACTAAGTGCCCACAAGAGAAAGCAGGAAAATTCTAAAATTGTCACCCTACTATCAGAATTGAAAGAACTAGTAAAGCAAGAGCAAACAAATTCAAAAACTAGCAGAAGACAAGAAATAACTAAGATCACAGCAGAACTGAAGGAGATAGAGACAGAAAACTGCCTTCAAAAAAATCAATGAATTCAGGAGCCGGTTTTTTGAAAAGATTAACAAAATAGATATACTGCTAGCCAGACTAATAAAGAATAAAAGAGAGATGAATGAAATAGACACAATGTGAAATGATAAATGGGATATCACCACTGATCTGACAGAGAATACAATAAACACTTTTATACAAATAAACTAGAAAACCTAGAAAATGGAAAAAGTCCTGGAGAAATACACCCTCCAAAAACTAAGTCAAGGAGAAGTCAAATCCCTGAAAAGACCAATAATAAGTTCTGAAATTAAGGCAGTAATTAAGAGTCTACCAACCAGAAAAGCCCAGGATCAGATGAATTCTAGACAAATTCTACCAGAGCTACAAAAAGGATCTGGTATTATTTTTTCTGAAACTATTTCAAGCAATAGAAAAAGAGGGACCCCTCCCTAACTCAGGGAAGGAAGCTTACAAAGCTAGCATCATCCTGATACCAAAATCTGGCAGAGAAATAACAAAAAAAGAAAATTTCAGGTCAATATCCCTGATGAACATTGATGTGAAAATCCTTTATTAAGTGTTTACTTTTTAAATTATTTATTAAATACTGGCAAACCAAATCTAGCAGCACATCAAAAGGCTTATCCACCACAAACAAGTTGGCTTCATCCCTAGTATTCAAGGCTGGTTCAACATACTCAAAACAATAAATATAATCCATCACATAAACAACACCAATGACAAAAACCACATGATTCTCTTAATAGATGCAGAAAAGGCCTTCAATAAAATGTAACACCACTTCATGCTAAAAACTCTCAATAAAGTAGATGTTGATGGAACATATCTCAAAATAATGAGAGTCATTTGTGACAAACCCACAGCCAATATCATACACGATCGGCAAAAGTTGGAAGCATTCCCTTTGAAAACCGGCACAAGACAAGGATGCCCTCTCACGACTCCTGTTCGACATTGTATTGGAAGTTCTGGCCAGGGTAATCAGGCAACAGAAAGAAGTAAAGAGTTTTCAAATAGGAAGAAAGAAGTCAAATTGTCTCTGTTTGCAGACATGATTGTATACTTAGAAAACCCCATCACCTCAGCCCCAAATCTCCTTAAGCTGATAAGCAACTTCAGCAAAGTCTCAGGTTACAAAATCAATGTGCATAAATCACAAGCTTTCCTATACACCAATAACAGACTTAAAGAGAGCCAAATCATGAGTAAACTCTCATTCACAATTGCTACAAAGAGAATAAAATACCTAGAAATACAACTTACAGGGGTTGTGAAGAACCTCTTCAGAGAGAACTATAAACCAGTGCTCAAGGAAATAAGAGAGGACACAAACAAATGGGAAAAAATTCCATGCTCATGGATAGGAAAAATCAATATTGTGAGAATGGCCATACTGTCCAAAGTAATTTGTAGATTCAATGCAATCCTCATCAAACTACCATTGACTTTCTTCCAAGAATTGGAAAAAAACTACTTTAAATTTCATGTGGAAACAAAAAATAGCCCATTTAGCCAAGACAATCCTGGGCAAAAGGAACAAAGCTGGAGCCATCACACTATGTGACTTCAAATCATACTACAAGGCTACAGTAACCCAAAGAGCATGGTACTGGTACCAAAACAGATATATAAACCAATGGAACAGAACAGAGTCATCAGAAATAATACCACACATCTGCAACTATCTGATCTTTGGCAAACCTGACAACAGCAAGCAATGGAGAATGTAATTCCTATTTAACAAATGATGTTGGGAAAACTGGCTAGCCATATGCAAAAAAAATTGAAACTGAACCCCTTCCTTACATCTTATACAGAAATTAACTCAAGATGGATTAAAGAGTTAAACATAAGACCTAAAACCATAAAAACCCTAGAAGAAATCCTAGGCAAAACCATTCAGGACATAGTCCTGGGTAACGACTTCATGACTAAAACACCAAAAGCAATGGCAACAAAAGCCAAAATAGACAAATGGGATCTAGTTAAACTAAAGAGCATCTGCACAGCAAAAGAAACTATTATCAAAGTGAACAGGCAACTGACAGAATGGGAGAGAATTTTTGTAATCTATCCCTCTGACAAAGCGCTAATATTCAGACTCTACAAGAAATAGAAACATGTACAAGAAGAAAACAACCACATCAAAAAGTGGGTAAAGTATATGAACAGACTTCTCTAAAGAAGACATTTATGTAGCCAACAACCATATGAAAAAAAGTTCACCATTACTGGTCATTAGAGAAATGCAAATCAAAACCACAATGAGAGACCATCTCATGCCAGTTAGAATGGCAATCATTAAAATGTCAGGAAACAACAGATGCTGGAGAGGATGGGAGAAATAGGAACACTTTTACACTACTGGTGGGAGTGTACATTAGTTCACCATTGTGGAAGACAGTGTGGCAATTTTCTAGGATCTAGAACCAGAAATACCATTTGACCCAGCAATCCCATTAATGGGTATATCCCCAAAGGATTATAAATTATTCCGCTATAAAGACACATGCACATGTATGCTTATTGCAGCACTGATCTCAATAGCAAAGACTTGGAATCAACCCAAATGCCCATCAACGAAAGATTGGATATAGAAAATGTGGCATATATATATACCGTGGAATATTATGCAGCCATAAAAAAGAATGCATTCATGTCCTTTGCAGGGACATGAATGAAGCTGAAAACCGTCATTCTCAGCAAACTGACACAGGAACAGAAAACCAGACACTGCATATTCTCATTCATAAGTTGGAGTTGAACAATGAGATCACATGGACACAGGGCAGGGAACATCACACATCAGGGCCTGTTGGGAGGTGGGGGACTAGAGGAGGGATAGATTAGGAGGGCGCTAGAGGAGGGATAGATTAGGAGAAATACCTAAGATAGATGATGGGTTAATGGATGCAGCAAACCACCATGGCACGTGTATACCTATGTAACAAACCTGCATGTTCTCCACATGAATCCCAGAATTTAAAGAATAATAATTTTAAAAATTAAATTAATGTTTTCAAATATTAACTATACTTTCCCAAATAATTATCTAAAAAAGATAGCCTATGTCCCTATGAAAACTTCCACATGAATGTTCGCAGCAGCATTATTAAAAGCAGACAAATAAGGAAACTATGCAAATGTCTCTCAACTGATAAATGGATAAATACAATAATGGTATAGGTTGGGCATCCCTAATCCAGAAATTCAAGACATTTTCAGCACCAACATAACTCCACAAGTGGAAAATCCCACAACTGACTTCTCGTGACAAGTTGCATTCAGAACACAGGTGCACAACACAGTTTAGTCAGCGTCCCCAAGGGAAAAAAAAGACCCCTCCAGCCCTCTTCAGTTGGTATATATGTTTTCCATGCACATTCTAATTCTCTACACAAACAATCTCACAAAGGGTAATAAAATGGCATGTGTGCAGGTAGATATGCCAATGAATATGCCAATGCCAGGTTCCTCAGAATGCCCCCACATGGGGCCAAGTCCTGTGTGCATCATTCACTGTGGTTTCTCTGCTTATTCCCTTCTGTCTGGTATAAAGATATTGTTAAAAATGTCACAAAGGCCTGCATGATACACAGAGTATTGCAAATATTCAAAACCTCAAAAAATCCAAAATCCAACCGTTCTGGTTCCAAGCATTTTCAGAAAGGGATACTCAATGTGTATATGCATAGAATGAATATTATTTGACCACAAAAAGAAATGACATATTGGTATAAAGCACAACATATATTAAAACATTATGCTAGGTGAAAGGTAGCAGACACCAAAGACTACATATTATATGATTCTATTTACATGAAATGTACAGAACAAGCCAATCCAGGAAAAAAGAAATACAACTAGTAGTTGCCTGTGGCCAGTGTGAGCCAGGGATGGGGTGACAAAAATTTCCAAAATTGATTGTGGCTGACCAATTCTGCAAGTATACTAAAAATTGTATGGCATGTGAATTATATCTCAATAAAGATGCTATAAAATAGAAACTATAGTTTAAACTGAGTGAGCCATCATATTAAAATTTAGAAAGTCTCATTAAGAAATGTTCATTTCCATGCTTCACCAATGCAAGTTAAGTGTTGCATAATTGGTAAGCCCAAAATTCATTTCAAATTCCTAAAATGTCACATTTGTACAAAAACAGCTTATTCAAAGAAGTCTCCATATTAAATATAGTTTATTTTAAAAAAGAAAAGATATCATCTATAATTTCATCTATACCCCTACCAACCTACCTACATCTGTACTCTAGCTTATTTCCTGAAGCTGCAGTGAACCATCAAGCTACTATTTAATATCAACATTTATGTATGTGGGTTTCTTAACTCATTCCTCCTATTGATTAAAACTTATCTCTTCAAAAACTTTTTTTCTCTTTATTATTAATTATTTCCTTTCTACTAGATCATTTCCTAATTTTATATGGAACCAAAAAAGACCCCATATAGCCATGACAGTCCTAAGCAAAAAGAACAAAGCTGGAGGCATCATGCTACCTAACTTCAAACTATACTACAAGGCTACGGTAACCAAAATAGCATGGTACTGGTACTAAAACAGATATATAGACCAATGGACAGAACAGAGGCCTCAGAAATAGATCATTTTAACAGCATATAAACATGTAATAGCATCTTCAATAATGAAAGGTAATTTAATCCCAATCACATTATCTCATTTATTCTCCTTTTTAAAAATTCCTCTTAAAAATAAAACTCCCAGAAATGCACATCTGTATTATATAAGTTCCTCTTCATGCTCTTAAGCCAACACCAATCATTCCTTCTTCCATCTCTTTCTAGAAAACAGCTGTTTCAAGGTCATAAATAATAAATTATGCAGGCACTGGTTTATTAGGAGCCTTCTTTCTTTACCTAAAGCATTTAACACAATTGTTCATCACCTACCTCATGAAACAGTTTGTTCACTTGGCTTCCAGAATATACTCTTTCATGGTTCTACTCCTACTTACAGGCTGTTTTCATCCATTCCATCTGCCCCACCAGGTGCATCCTCATCTTGGCGTTCCATCGGGATGTCTCTCTGGATTTCTCTGTTTTTTTTTTTGTTTTTTTTTGTTTTTTTTGAAATGGAGTCTCCCTTTTCACCCAGGCTGGAGTACAGTGGCACTGATCTCAGTGATCTACCTGCCCTGGCCTCCCAAAGTGCTGGGGTTACAGGCGTGAGCCACCACACCCAGCCAAACATCTTCCCTTTTTTTTTTCCCCATGTTCATTCTGCTGCAATCTCATCAAGTCTCATGGCTTTGATACTATCTGTATAATCATGACTATAAAAAGTATATCTTCATCCCAGACCAAGATCATGAGCTCCAGATTTGTTCACCCAACTATTCCCTCAGTATTCTCACTTGAGTTTTAGAAACTGTAACATATCCCAATCTGAATTTCTAATTTATTTCTTCAAATGTGAATTTCCAATTTACTTCTTCAAATGTGATCCTCCCTTGTGTTCTGCAGCTCAGTGAGTGGCAATCTTTACCTTCAGTTGCTTAGGTTAAATTGTTTAAGGCATTTTGACACCTCTTTCTCTTCATTCCACATCAAGCTTGTCAGCAAATTCCTTTAACTTGGATTTCAATATATATAAAGTATCCAATCTTATCTCATAACTTTTGGTATCATCATTATATGGGGTGTTAGCAGGAATATTGCAACAGCGTTCTAACTCAGAGGTCTACAAATTATTACCTGAAGGCGAACTTATTTGTTGATACCGTATGTGCATTTTGACGTGGATTGTTTATCTTTTACTTATTGATATGTAGGCAATAGTCATGTTTTCTAAATACTAATTATTTGTCTGCTGTATGTTTTATAGCTGTCATCTTCCAATCTTTAGCTTACTTTTTAACATGATTTATAGTATTATTGGCGTGTAATTTTTTTATGCATTTTACCAGCTAACTAAATTTTAAGTTTCCTGAAAATATTGGCCCTCGCCTGCTAAACTTTAGTATTCTACTTTGCATAACTCATCATGAGTGTTTGATCAACACTGGTGATTGATTGATCCAAAATACTGCATTTCACTTGAGTGAAATTTTCAGTACACAGCACACAGGTAACAAAGCTGTCATATTCAACAGTCTACACCAGCCCTGACCTGTACCCTATCAGCAGCCAAAAATGAGCTTTGGAGGATAAGCTGGTTTCTCATGTTCCACTGTGTCAGAACTCAGGTACACAGGGCAAGAAGCACAGAGGATTCCAGACAGAATCTTAAAGTAGTAAATGCACTTTCAAAAATGAAAAGGTTCCCTTAAAGGTCCTGGTTCTTTACACTGTTAGAAATATTATTCAGGAAAAGTCTTTTAAAGAAACTCTGTTCACAGAGTGTGCAATTTCATACACACAGGACAGTCAAGCTACTAGGGACTAGTTTTGTATTCTATAATTCATTTGCCACCTTCAACTGTTAGCTTGCATGGATGTTTATGTAAGAATCTATTTTACATATACTGCCAGATCAAATAATATATATGCAGCACCAAGAGAACGTATTCCTACTGCCCCTTCAATAATATCATCCACTAAAACTTTAAAATATAGGGGAGATGCCTTTCTAGCCACACACTTACTGTCTCTTTCTCTCTCTTCTTTCAAAAGAAATACCTATCTTGGAATTTGACTTAGTTCATAAGCCTGCAAAAAAGTTCTACTGATAAAACAAAAGTCAGGAGGGACAACATCTGAGCAAGATGAAACTGAGGAAAGAGAAGTGGAAAAGGTATACAAAGCTACAAAAACTATGAATTAGTTAATGTGAGACTCACAGTTGATTTGTACCTATAAGCTTTGCTTGATTATTGCATCTGGCTTGAGAAGGTTGTTAATGATTTCTGAACATCTTAAGTCCACTGGAAAACTATTATCTTACACAAAAAGAGTCAGTATAACATAAGTGACTAATCTGACAATAGCAGACCTAAAAGAAATAGATGGACATTTGGAAGGGAAGTGCTTGAACCAAGAGACAGAAAGAGAAACAGAGGTGTACAGCGAGAAGGGTTAAAAAGACAGCCAGTTTTGAAATGAAAGCTAACAGGCCATAATATTCTGATATAAATGATTTGCATACTCAAGATATTATTGCCATTTATTGATTGCCCTGTGAAATATCAGTTAATGTTCTCAAACTTGTAGGGTTATAAGGATCAACTGGAGACCTTTTACAACCTAATAATCCCAGAATTATTCCTCTGTCTCTGAAACTTCACCCCTCTTTATGCTTCAGGAGGTCAGCTTGTCATCTTTTATGTATACACGTTTTTATTTTCAAAGTATCTTGGCTGTTTATTTATATACAGATGCATTACATATGTATGTATTAGGTTCAGGAGGTGATCCTGATTTCCAGAGAGCTTTGGAACCTCAGACTAATGTTGTTGTTCACTGAAAGCCGGGTGGGAAGACGTCTCTGTTTTCTTCTCTGCCTCCTTAGGTTTTCCTTCAAAATTAGAAGAAATACTAGTCACACTGGATGAGGTTTCAGGCCTGCCATTAAAACGTAAGATTCATGGCTGGGTGCAGTGGCTCATGCCTGTAATCCCAGCACTTTGAGAGGCTGAGGTGGGCGGATCACAGGTTCAGGAGTTTGAGACCAGCCTTACCAACATGGTCAAATTCCTTCTCTACTAAAAAACGAAATAAAATAAATACAGAAATTAGCTGGGTGTGGTGGTGAGTGCCTATAATCCCAGCTATTCAGTAGGCTGAGGCAGGAGAATCACTTGAACCCAGAAGGTGAAAGTTGCGGTGAGCTGAGATCATGCTACTGTGCTCCAGCCTGGGCCACAGAGCAAGACTCCATCTTAAAAAAAAAAAAAAAAAAAAAAAAACATAAAAATTCAGAGGATAAACTCTTCCTTCTGCTAGACTGATAAAAGGAGTAGGATCTGAAGTTCTATCAAATAGACGTGGCCAACAGGCTTCTTTCTCTGTTCCATTTAATTAATGTTTCTTTGATTCTTTCAATGATTTGTTTCTTAAAACCAACTTGAAGTAAGGTTTAAATTTATATGGAGAAACGTCCCAAGAATTTCTCTGAAAGTAGTTAATTTATAGCTTTTTCAAGTGTCAATTGTGACTCTGTAAAAGAGAGATAATAACACTTATCTTCCTTTTGGTTTAGAAAGAGCATAAATAGATAAATGTATATGTATGTCTAACATATAAATATGTTACTATGCTAATACATTTAGATATGCTAATGTTTATATAACAAATATGTAAAATAGTATATAATATTATTTATATAGTTTGCCAAAGACAGAATTGAGTTTCAACTACTGAACTAGATTTATAATATGCCCAATACTTTTTGACCATTTCTGTAAAATAAATCACACTGCATGGTATATGGTCTCTGGCTGCTGGCCCAGTCCTATATTTCCAGACACCTAATTTATTAGTCATTGATACTTTTTAAAAATTTTATTAACTTTTTTATTCCATCTGCATATACAAAGAAAAGAAAAATCAGAACAATTCATACTTCTGAAATGTATTCTGTGATATGCAGCCTTGGCTATCAGAATAACATAATCAGAGACTTCGGATTACTGAACCATGCCAAAGTAAATGGGAAAAATATATTAAGTATATATTTCAAAACATTTTTGTAAGAGTTCCAGGAGACTTCAACTATCTTACCTGCATTTGCTGTATTTGAATAATGATTTAACCTTGTTACGTGTAATTTTCTTCAGATTTAAATCATCACAATGATTATTTCTACCATATTTGAGTGTTGTAAGGATGAAATGTCATTATTTACATACAAAACATATCATTTCTGGCATGTTTTAAGTGCTATACACAAGTTATCTATTTTTATTTACCATTATACTAATTTAACATCATAATAACAGAATTCATACTCCAATAAGTCCTCTGTGTATTCTAAGCTATTCCCTCAGTTATTAATTTATTATTTTATTTATACCTTGTTATAGACTGAATGCTGTGTGTATGCCCAAAATTCATATGCTGAAATCTTAATCCTTAGTATGATAGCATCAGGAGGTGAGGCCTTTGGCAGGTGATAAGATCATAATGATGGAGCCCATAAGAATGGAATTAGTACCATTATAAAAGAGACCCTGGAGAGTTCCCTCACTCCTTCTGTCAACTGAGGGTACAGGAAGTAGTTGGCCATCTTTGACCAGAAAACAGGACTTTACCAGAGCCAGTAGTGCTGACATCCTGGAATAGGGCTTCAAGCCTACAGAACTGTAAGAAACAAATTTCTGTTATTTATAGGCCACTTGTCTGTGGTAATTTGTTATAGCAGCCCCAACAAACCAAGACATCAAGTAAAAACTTGTTTCAAAATATACATTTAAATTATTACAAATATTACAGAAGGTTGAGAGTTTTTATCTTCAATCCATCATTTTCAACATAACACAGCATAGTAATATAAATATTTATATTTGTTATAAATAAATGAGCCAATAAACTGATTCTACCTACTAAAATATATTTATAAAATGTATTAATCAATTCTTTATTGATTTCTGCAAGAAAAAAATGATACTATCACTGGCTTTGGGAGCAGTTTTAACATGACAATAAAGGAAATTTTCACACCATACTGATATTCAAACACTGGCTCCAGAAATTTTAATTGATGATGAAGTAGTACAAACATATAAAATAGCTAGATATTTTTCAAATTATCACTGATTTATTTATGTATCTGTCCATCTATATAACATTGTCTCTTTGATGAGAGCCATTTTGAAAAATTGCATTTTACAAAACATGAGATACAAAATGACACTAGTAACAAATCATTAGGCTTTCCACTACCTTCGCTGTAGAAACATATACAGAATTTTGCTGAACAGCAAACTCAAGAAAAGGATTTTGCTTTTGAGAAAGTGTTAAATTAGTTACGATAGTTCAAATCTCGAAGTTCAACAACTAGGAAAACTTGGATTAAAAATACTAATCATATTTTAAGTACCCATGTACTGTGAAGCAACAAAAAATAGATCGACTGGAAATTTCTGGGGGAATAAAAGGACTTTCTGAAGTTATTGACAATCTGAGGCAGTTTATTTGCTTTTGCAAATTCTTGTCATGAACTAAAAATCTAACTTGCTCAGGTAGAAAAAATCAGAGTAAATATTTTTACAGTTTTGTAAATATAGCAATAAAAAAATTGTTTAAATTCATTACTTTTTTCAAACATGAATGTATTTTTAAGTCCAGATAGGTGAGAAAATGGGCTGAAATTTCTGAATATCCTAGTTGAGATATCCTAATAATTCAGGGCTGAGAAAGTGGATAGCTAATGTACATTCAAACTGACAACGTGAAGAATCACATACTAGATAGAGACTGAAAATAAGAAGTGTGAATCTTACTACACCTAAGCTCCTACCATGTGTAAGTTCTGTTTGGATTCAAATGATTAATCTCTTACTAGTTTTCAAAAAGAATAAAAAAAAATATTTTTGGTGAAAAACAACATTATCTCAACACTGTTCATCACACAGTCAACAATTACTAGATAGTCAACATGGCAAGAAAATATGGCTTATAATTAACATAAAAACAGATAATAGATGGATATCCACAGTTTTTTTATGTTTTTGACTTAACAGTAATAATTATCATTAATATATTCCAGAAAACAGAAAAAAATAGATGGATCGAATACACAAAAAGATCATTATTACCACAGAACTGGAATGTGTGTAACAGAATCAAATGAACAATCTAGAATTTAAAAATGCAAATTCTGATGTCAAAGAATTCAACCTTTGGTTAAATTATAGTTTGGATAATATAGAACAGTGTTATTAAACTCAAACACACATTTAAAATAATTGCTGATTGAGATACCATCTCACGCCAGTTAGAATGGCAATCATTAAAAAATCTGGAGACAACAGATGCTGGAGAGGATGTGGAGAAATAGGTACACTTTTACACTGCTGGTGGGAGTAGAAATTAGTTCAACCATTGCGGAAGACAGTGTGGTGAGTCCTCAAGGACCTAGATATAGAAATTCCATTTGACCCAGCAATCCCATTACTAGGTATATATCCAAAGGACTATAAATCATTCTACTGTAAGGACACATGCACACGAATGTTCATTGCAGCACTGTTTACAATAGAAAAGACCTGGAATCAACCCAAATGCCCATCAATGATAGACTGGACTGGGAAAATGTGGCACATATACACCATGGAATATTATGCAGCAATCAAAAATGATGAGTTTGTGTCCTTTGTAGGGACATGGATGAATCTGGAGAACATCATTCTCAGCAAACTGACACAAGAACAGAAAATGAAACACCGCATATTCTCACTTATAGGCGGGTGATGAACAATGAGAACACATGGACACAGGGAAGGGAGTACTACACACTGGGGTCTATTGGGGGGAATAGGGGAGGGACAGCGGTGGGGGAAGCTGGGGAGGGATAGCATGGGGAGAAATGCCAAATGTGGGTGAAGGGGAGGAAGGCAGCAAAACACACTGCCACGTGTGTACCTGTGCAACTATCTTACATGTTCTGCACATGTACCCCAAAACCTAAAAAGCAATAAAAAATAAAAAATTTTAAAAAATAAAATAAAAAAATCATTGCTGATTAGTTAAAATTTACTATTGACACTTTGTTCACTGTTTTTTGAATCTTTTGTAGTTCTTTCATTTCTTTCTTCCTCTCTTGCTGTTTTTCTTTGTGATTTGTTGATTTTTTTGTAGTGGTCTGTTTTTATTCCTTTCTCTTTATCTTTTGGGTTTCTACTAATGCTTTTTTCTTAGTAGTTTCCATAGGGCTCACGTCAAATAGCTTATTGTTATAGATTTTATTTTAAGGTGATAACAACATCAATTGCATATAAAAACGCTACATTTTTACTTTTCTCTGCCACCATATTCTATACTATTGATGTCACAATAGCCAAAGCATTCCTAAGCTAAAAGAACAAAACCAGAGGCAACAAACTATCCAACTTCAAACTTAGCATCAAAGCTACAGTAACCAAAACAGCATGGTACTGGAAAAAACAAACAAACAATAAACAGACAAATAGACCAGTCAAGCAGGATACAAAACTCAGAAATACAGCCTGATTCTCAACTGATTCTCAACAAGGTCAACAAAAACAAATAATGGGGAAGGGACTCCTTATTTGATAAATGGTGCTGGTAAACTGGCTAGCCATATGCAGAAGTTAATCTGGACCCCTACCTTTCTCCACATACAGAAATTAACTCAAAATAGATCAAATATTTAAATGTAAGCCTTCAAACTATACAATTTCCAGAAGACAACCTATAGCTGACCTTTGTAAATACTTTTCTTATCACTGACCTTAGTAAAGAATTTCTGGCTAAGTTCCCAAAAGCAATTGCAACAACAACAGAAATTGACAAGTGGAACCTAATTAAACTAAAAAGCTTCCACACAGCCAAAGAAACTATCAAAGTAGTAAATAGAAACCTATGGAATGGGATACGGTATTCACAAACTATGCATCTAAGACCTGATATCCAGAATTTATAGATAACTGAAAATCTATATGCAAAAACAACTCCAATTAAAAAAGAAAGTGGGCAAAGGGCATGAACAGCTACTTCTCAAAAAAAGACATATAAGCAGCCAACAAACATATGAAAAGAAGTTCATAATTTGTAATTATTAGAGAAATGCAAATCAAAATCACAATGAGATGCGATCTCATACTAGTCAGAATGACTATTATCAAAAAACCAAAAAGCAGTAGATGATATTGAGGCTCTGGAGAAAAGGGAATGCTTAGACATTGTTGATGGGAAGGTAACTTAGTTCAGATACTGTGGAAAGCAGTTTGGAGATTTCTCAAAGAACTTAAAGCAGAGCTACAATTTGACCCAGGAGTACTATTACTGGGTATCTATTCAAAGGAAAATAATTCATTCTACCAAAAAGACACCTGCACCCATATGTTCATCACTGTACTTTGCTTTTCACAATAGCAAAGACATGGAATCAAGTCAAGTGCCCATCGATGTTAGATTGCATTTTAAAATGTGGTACATAGACACCGTGGAATATTATGCTGCAATAAAAAATAAAGTCATGTCCTTTGCAGCAATGTGGATGCAGCTGAAGACCATAATCCTAAGCAAGTGAATGCAGGAACAGAAAACCAAATGCCGTATGTTCTCACTTGTAAGTGGGAACTGAACATGAGCTCATGTGGATATAAACCTGACAACAATAGAGACTGCATGCTACTAAAGTGGCGAGGGAGGCAAGGGCAGAGGTGGAAAAACTACCTATCAGAGACTATGCTCACTAAGTGATGATATCTATACCCTAAAACTCAATGTCACACAATATTCCCACTTATAAAACCTGCACATGTACCTGCTGTGTCTAAAACAAAAGCTGAAATTTAAAAGATAATACAAAAATAAATTATTGTTATACTGATAAGGTAGAATTACATCTGCCATATGACCATGTAATTAATCTCTATGTGCCTAATATTCTTCTTTGTCTTCTGTTTCTCCATTATTGCCTTCTTTTGTATGCATGTTAACTAGTGTGCCATTTTAATTCTCTTACTAAAACAATAGTTTCCATTACTATAATAAAACAAAATATAGTAAAACAAAAAAGGGGTAAAACAGAAGATAGTTTAAGGAATAGCTGAACAAAGCTAAAATTTAGCCTTTATGTAATTGAAGTACAATAAAGAGAAGATAGAAAGATGAGGTAGTAGGCCAGGCATGGTGGCTCATGCCTATAATCCCAGCACTTCAGGAGGCCAAGGAGGGTGGATCAGGAGGTCAAGAGATGGTGGATCAGGATGGTCTCTACCATCCTGTTCAACAAGCTGAAACCCCATCTCTACTAAAAATACAAAAATTATCTGGACATGGTGGCGCGCGCCTGTAATCCCAGCTACTCGTAAGGCTGAGGCAGGAGAATTGCCTGAACCCAGGAGGCGGAGGTTGCAGTAAGCCGAGATGGCACCATTGCACTCCAGCCTGAGTGACAAGAGCAAAACTCTGTCTCAAAACAAAAAAAAAAGAAAGATGAAAGATGAAGTAGTAGTAGTTTTGGATAAAAACATAGTGGAGAATTTTCTAAAACTGCTGAAAGATATCAACTCACATCCTTCAGTTCTTAGAAAACAAAGCAGAAAAAAATGCATACAAACATAAAGAAAAGAAATAGACAAAAGAAAGAGAAGAAAAGAGAGAGAGACATCACAAAAGTAATCGGAGTAGACCCCTTAATTTGTCCCTCTAATTAGTCTGTTGATCTGATCTTCCCTGTTGCCAGAATCTCCCTTTCAACAAAATGGGTGTTCGTTTTTCTTTCATTCTACCTCATGGAGAAGATCATTTGAAGGGCCACAAGAAGTTATTTGCTTATTTGAAGTATTTTCCAACAGTATAGATCTCATGAATCAGATTCCCCATGCAGGTGATGCCAATATTTACCAAGACTTCAAGCAACCTAAGTGTTATCTGTCAAGGCAATTTGCCTCTTACCGATTTTGACATCATCACAATTGTTTACTAGCTTCAGTTTCAGGTACCCCAATGCAATATATGGCTCTACAGTCCTCAGCATGTTAACTGAAGCATTGTTGAGCTTCACAAAGGTTGCATTGATAATCTGACAAAGGGGAAGAAGCAGCAACACCTTTTGCATCTTTGGGCTCAGACCATTGATACTTCTAGTAACGATGACAAATGCCAGTTTCGGTTCTGTAGGTAGTAGAAATTGCCAGCTTTTTTTTTTTTTGCCAGCCTAGCCTTTCCCATGTTAGTTTTGTACCTCTGCTAACATTCCTTAAGGTTGTGTTTATCTTCCTCGTAGATAATTTTTCTTCTTTCTTTTCAAAGCATTTATGGATAAACTTCTTTCTCAGGTACTTGATCTTCAGCTGTGAAAAATTCCTTCACTTTTTCTTGAGAGTTTGTGGTACAATAGAAACTTGCTTTATCTTCTCTTCAGTACCTTCCATGGTTCCAGCTGGAAAATATCCATTTTAACTATTTTTAAGTGTACAGTTTGATGATTTGAAGTATATTCACATTGCTGAGAGTCAGATTTCCATAGCTTTTTATCTTGTAAACCGAAGCCTTTATTCTTAAAACACTGCCCCCACCCCCACCCTGACCCTAGCCCTTGGTATTCTCTACTCTACTTTCTGTTTCTATGAATTTAACTACTTAGATTCCTCATAAAAGTGGAATAATACAATATTTGTCTTTTTGTGACAAATATTCTCGCTTATAAGTGAGAATATGCAGTGTTTGATTCTCCAATCCTGCCTTAATTCATTTAGAAAAATGGCCCCCAGCTACTTCCACGTTGCTGCAAAGGACATGATTTCATATTAAAAAAAAGGGCTGTTAACAATTCTATTGAAATTATTCCAAAAAAAATCAAGGAGAAGAGACTCCTACCTGATTAATTTTATGAGGTCAGTATCATTCTGATACCAAAATATAGCAGAGCCAATAGCTAAAAAGAAAACTTCATATCCCTGATGAACCTAGATGTAAAAATACTCAACAAAATGCTACCAATCCAAACCCAGAAGCACACAAAAGAGCGAATACAACATGATCAAGTAGACTTTACCCTCAGAACGCAAAGTTTATTCAAGGTATGGATATCAATAAATATGATTCATCACATTAACAGAACTAAAGACAAAAACGACATGATCATCTCAATGAGTTCAGAAAAGGCTTTTAATAAAATCCAATGTTCTTCATTTAAAAAACCCTCAACAAACTAGACATTGAAGGAACATATCTCAGAATAATAAGAGCCATTTATGACAAACCCACAGCCAACATCATACTGAATGGGCAAAAACTAGAAGCATTCACCTCGAGAACCGGTGCAAGACAAGGATGCCCACTCCTCCCACTCCTATTCAACATAGTGCAAGAAGTTCTAGCCAGATCAACAGGCAAGAGAAGGAAATAAAAAGCATCCAAACAGGAAAAGACGAAGTCAAACTGTCTCTCTTCACAGCCGATATGATTCTATACCTAGACGATCCCATAGTCTACCCAGAAGCTCCTAGTAGTGACAACTTTAGTAAAGTTTGTAGACACAAAATCAATGTACACATTTTGCTTATTCATTTGTGGACATTGAGGTTCTTAAAAAGCAACCTTGATGGACATCGAGGTTGCTGTCATCATTATTGTGAATAATGCTACTATAAACATGGATATGCAAATATCTCTCCAAGCTTGTTCTTTTAATTCTTTTGGATATCTACCTAGAATTGATACTAGATCACGTAGTACTTCTATCTTTACTTTTTGAGGAAGCTCCATACTGTTTTCTATAGCAGCTGTACAATTTTACAAACCCCCAGTGTACAGGGGTTCTAGTTTCTCCGTATTCTTACCAACACTTGTTGTCATGGGGTTTTTGCTTGTTTTGTTTTTGATAGCAGCTATCTCAATGAGAGTATCTTTACTTTTGAAAGATCATTTCACTGGGTACAAAATTCTAACTTGGCATTTTTTTCTTCCAGTTTTTATATATTTAATGCATTGTCTTTTTCCTATATGGTTGCTGAAAAGAAGTTTCACGACTTTCTTATGCTTGTTCCTCTATAGGCACCTTTTTTTTTTCCTGGTTGGTTTTTATTTAAGATACTTGTTTTCTTTGGTTTTGTGCAGTTTAAGTAGAATATACCTAGGTACAGATATATATATGTGTGTATATATATATATATGTAGCTATGTATACATATCTACATATCTACATGTGTACAGATATGTATACATATCTACATATGTATACATATATATATGTATATATATATCCTGTTTAATGTTTGCTTCTGGGATCTATGACTTGGTATCTGTCACTAATTTTGGAAAATTCTTACCAACGATTACTTTAAATATTTCTTCTACTCCTTTCTGCTTTTTCTTTCTTGTTATCCCACTACGTGTGTTACATCTTTTGGAATTATGTCACCATTTTTGGATATTTGATTCCATTTTACTCATTATTTTTTCTCTTTGCAATCAGTTTGGGAAGTTTCCATTGACATATCTTTAAAGTTCGGTGATTCTTTCCTTGGCCATGTCTAATCTACCAAAGAGCCCATTGAAGACATTCTCCATTCTGTTACATTTCTTTTCCTGCATTTCCTTTTGATTTGTTCTTAGAAATTTTATCTTTCTGCATACATTATCCATTTTTCTTACATGTTATCTACTTTTTACATTAGAGACTAAATATATCAATCAGTTATTTAAAATTTTCTGTCGAATGATTCCCAAACCTGTATCATATCCAAATTTGCTTTGTCTTTTTAGACTCTTAGTGTTCTTTTTTCGACTCTTAGTGTGCTTTTTTAGACTCTTAGTGTGCCTTATAACTTTTTATTGAAAGCTGCTGATGACTGATGCATCTGGTAATAGGAACGTTTAGGTATTTTCTCACCAGTTACTGAATCCAGCGACTTCTGCTCCTAGTCAGCTAATTTTAGCTGTGATTCTACATATTTGTCTATCACTAGTTTTTAGGATGGTGGCTTGTCCTGTGACCTCAGTTCTCTGACGGATCTAAGAAAGGTTATCAGTTTATTCAATGTTTTTCTTTAATTGCGAAAGTAAGAATGGTGACTTCCAAGCTTTGCACTCATTCAATATTGGAACGGAAACAGAACCTCTAAGTGTTAATTTTAATACTGTGCTTTGTAACAGAGAGCTATTGTTTCTATAAACACCCATATATACATTTATATACATGTTTTTTAACTTCTTTTGAACATATGTAAATGTTAAAGTTTAATTCAAACATAATTCTACCTCTCTTTTACCAGAATTATACAAAATAAAACTGAGCATTTTTACCTTCTGAACTTCTCGGCTTTTTCACTTCACAGCACTCAGGGCTAATTATTATTTTCCAATTATTATGTAACTTTCCTGCCTTTATCTAAAAGTACATAGATGCACATGTCACTTTCAAAATGAAAGTTGAATCATGTTTTACTAATTGTTCTGTAATCTCAAGATACCTAACTCCATACAGAAAGATAGTGGAAAGAATGAAAGTAATAGAACCAAATTACATTTTGTTACATAATAATTCTAATATAGGTGCTCTTGGCTACTTTTGCAATGGTCATCATTACAGCAGGCATTTATTGAGCATCTATTTTGTTTAAGGCACACTAGTAGATGCTGGGAAAATAAGGATAGATTGCAAAAGTAAAACCTACACATCTGAATATTGCACTAGAAATTAAAGGGAGTATGGCATTAAAACTTAACAACGAACACAAATATGTAACTGCTTTAAGTTCACAAGAGAAAACATTACTATCTTGTGCAATTGCATTGTGTTCATTTGGGTAGATTATGGGTGAGATTTTTGTAATTTGGGTATGAGAGACATATAATTCAGGGAGGAAACATTGAGCCAAACAAATAGGAAAAATTTGGTTAAACTAACTGATATTGAGCATTTATCTTGTACTTTTTCTGTTCTAGAAACCACGCACGTTTTAACACGTTTAATACTCAACAATCCTATAAGATAGACACTCTTCTTATCTCCAGTTTAGCTCTGAAGAGACTGAGACTTAGAAAGAGCAATAACTTGCCCAAGTTCACGCAGGTTTTGGAGCAAGATATTCTCTAGATCCGATGCTTTTCAAAATGCCAAATACAGAAGGTGGACACATACATCATTTGGGGAGGGGAGAAAAGTAATGTTGGAAAAGTAAGTTAAAGCTTAATTTTGCAGGCTTCTGAATGCCAAGATAAGTATTTTGAATACTTTTTCCCTAAGCAATGCAGAGTCAATGAAAACTCGACCAGAGGAATCGCTTGTACAAAAGAGTGTTTTAAGATAATTAACTTAATAGTCGTATATGGAATTATCTGAGTCTGAAATAGACAAAAAGCAGAATAATTATTGAGAAATTTGTTTCAATAGTTAAGTAGTGAAGGGATGAGTGCCTATTTAAAGGTAATGGCAAGAAATAACGAAATCAAAGGGCAGACATTTCAGTCGTATTCCTCCTTTAATTACCAGAACCACTGTTACTATCACACCAAAAAGAAACAATGGCTTTCATAGTCTGAAATGTCAAACACAAAAGATCTTGCCTCTTAGTCTAGCCAAATACAAGATTGGGCAGATGAAAAGATTCTCAATTGCCATTCAATGCATTTGCCAACATTCAGCACTTTCTAAAAGATGTTTTATAATATGAAATTGTAAATGACGTATATATTTGAAAAGTCGAACAATAATGATATTCATGATAAGGTCAAAATACATACGTTAATATACCATATATTACCTTTAGTAAAGGAGCCATTTTCAAGAGGTAAGCAGCAAAAGTCTTTTAACTGAGACAGCACGAATAAGAGGAGCCTCATTAAAGCATAAGCACCTGAGAAAATGAAAGAATACGAAAATAAAAGCAAGATCTGAAAAATAGGTATTTTCAGGCAGAGAGCAGAACATTCAATAATATAATAAGAAAAGGCATAATAGAAAAAGGAGAAAGCATAAACACCTCTGGTACACAGACAAAAATAATAATTGTTTTTCAAAACCGGGAGATGGGTTCCAATTTCCATAACTTAATAAAAAGACACTTTACATGCAAAAGAACCCTAGAAGAGATTAGAGACTGAGTGATCTAAAATAATGCTTTTTAGAAGAGCCCTCTTTTTTGTCAAAATCTCACATTATTCAATATAATCATATATGTATGAAGTAATCTAGCAACAAATTAATTTTTAGATGCCTGAATATAACAGAAAAGGACATGTGAAAATAAACACAGCAGGTAGGTAATAGCTAGTTTTTCCCAAGAACTGATTGTCATCTTTACGTCTGAAAAAAAAATCAGGGTTCTGCCTTTGGGAATATCTCTAACATATTTATGCTGCTGAGGCACCTCACTAGTTAATGGACATCAACATCCTGACACCAAAATAGAAATACTGGAAAGAGATTAAAATCAGCTCAAAGAATATATTTCACTCTAAGATAAATGCCATAAAAATATCTTGAATTAAGGTTTCTTGAGCATAAATTGTCATGCGTACACACCTCAATTAAAAAGGAGTTTAATATTTTAAAAAAAGATTCTTGTTACTTCAGTAATGTGTTCCTTCTCCCCACCTCTGGTAGCAGCAGAGCTTAGCTGATAAGTTAAATACTTGAAAAAAAAAGATTCTGCAACAGTAGAGCCAAGAGCTATTAGGGTTGGCTTAATGATCACAATTAAAGTATGTAATTTTCCTGGAAAGAACTCCAAGTCCAAATCCCACTAGCAATTCTACCTTCTAGTCTTGAAAGATAAATGAACAAGATTCCAAATACCTCATTCTATAAAGGTCCTTTATGCAGGACTATGACACACAGCATCATCTTAGGAAACATGGGTGTAAAATACACAATTTAATTTGTAAAATTTTATATTCAAAATATATTTGAATGTTAAGATTGCATTTTGGACCACTGTCTTCTCTTTCTATGGGTTTATACTATGATCTCAGTTTAAATATAGAATTTTATTATTCCATTAATCAGTAGTTACTAAAAAATAAAAAATCTAGTTTCACTGAACCAATCCCTGCCAAAGCCTCGTGGGCTTTCTCTCCCACTGGTGCTTAATTAGGTCATCTGGCTACCAAAATACTGTCTACATGACTGTCACTCATTGCATGCCATGAAAAAAAATGTCCCAGATCCATGATTCATATGGTTCCCAGTACCCTGAGAAGTACAGAAACTGTATCATCTTGGAAAAGTTATGTAAGGACTGTACTGTATTTGGCTCATACTAAATGAAATAGTTGAAAAGTCTTCTAGAGACTTTTCAGCCTTTAACTCCTACATTGTCATGCCCTCACCTGTATTTCCAGTTTACAAACTGACAAGTAAGAATGTCGAGTGTGAGGAACAGAGTGTTTCACAGTATTTAACCACTGAAATTCTATTAGGAATTACTAGGACAAAGTTATCCCAGGTCAAGTTATTTTCAAGATGTTAGCTTTGTGCCCTACAGTGCTCAGCAGCTTTTAGTGCAGGTGGTAAAGTTGCTTTTCTATTCTCTGTCAGATTCAAATTCAACATTGACCAAGCAAAATCAGTGTCCCAGGTACTATGCTGTCTTGCCACATAAACTATTTAACTTAATTCTTTAAAAAATTTCTAACTTGTGTGGTGTCATCATCACTGTCTTACAGTTGCAAAAACTGATCCTAATAGAGGCTAATAAAGGGAAGAATAAAAATGTGGACCTCAATCTTGTGGTCCGTATAGGTAAAGAGATTCTGTGTGTGCGTGTGTGTGTGTGTGTGTGTGTAGTATTTATGTATGTACCATTATTAGAATACTAGCTGTTGAACATTGTACTGTATGAAACATGTGTGTGTGTGTGTAGTATTTATGTATGTACCATTATTAGAATACTAGTTATTGACCAGACATTGTACTGTTGAAACACGTGTGTGTGTGTATTTATGTATGTACCATTATTAGAATACTAGTTATTGACCAGACATTGTACTGCATGAAACACGTGTGTGTGTGTGTATTTATGTATGTACCATTATTAGAATCCTAGCTATTGACCAGACATTGTACTGTATAAAACATGTGTGTGTGTATTTATGTATGTACCATTATTAGAATACTAGCTATTGACCAGACATTGTACTGTATGAAACATGTGTGTGTGTGTGTGTGTGTAGTATTTATGTATGTACCACTATTAGAATACTAGCTATTGACCATTGTACTGTATGAAACACGTGTGTGTGTGTGTATTTATGTATGTACCATTATTAGAATACCAGCTATTGACCAGACATTGTACTGTATGAAACACGTGTGTGTGTGTATTTCTGTATGTACCACTATTAGAATACTAGCTATTGACCAGACATTGTACTGTATGAAACATGTGTGTGTGTGTGTGTGTGTGTAGTATTTATGTATGTACCACTATTAGAATACTAGCTATTGACCATTGTACTGTATGAAACACGTGTGTGTGTGTGTATTTATGTATGTACCATTATTAGAATACTAGCTATTGACCAGACATTGTACTGTATGAAACATGCGTGTGTGTGTGTGTAGTATTTATGTATGTACCATTATTAGAATACCAGCTATTGACCAGACATTGTACTGTATGAAACACATGTGTGTGTGTATTTATGTATGTACCATTATTAGAATACTAGCTATTGACCATTGTACTGTATGAAACATGTGTGTGTGTATTTACGTATGTACCATTATTAGAATGATAGCTGTTGACCATTGTGCTGTATGAAACACCTGTGTGTGTGTGTGTGTGTATTTATTTATGTACCATTATTAGAATACTAGCTATTGACCAGACATTGTACTGTTGAAACACGTGTGTGTGTGTGTGTGTAGTATTTATGTATGTACCATTATTAGAATACCAGCTATTGACCAGACATTGTACTGTATGAAACACGTGTGTGTGTGTGTGTAGTATTTATGTATGTACCATTATTAGAATACCAACTATTGGCCAGACATTGTACTGTATGAAACACGTGTGTGTGTGTGTGTGTGTGTGTGTGTAGTATTTATGTATGTACCATTATTAGAATACCAATTATTGACCAGACATTGTACTGTATGAAACACGTGTCTGTGTGTGTGTGTGTGTGTGTTGCAAGGTAGAGATTATGTAGTAGATAACACATAGAGATTTAGCAACTTGTCCAAGGTGACAAGGCTCTCATGTGGTAGAGAAAGATACAAACACATAAAGTCTGATTTTAGAGTCTGCGCTCTCAGCCTCTTCACTATACTGCCTGAACACAGTGTGCTTATTTCCATCTCCAGTTTTCATTAACTGTCATCACCACTGGACCACAGCTCAGAACAAATTTGAAATTATTTGAATCCTACCTAAGGATACATGAGATAGACAAATATTTTCAATGATCTTCTGAAGTCAGCCAGTTTCTGTCAGATTAACAAGATGATAATGTGGAGAAAATGTTCCTCGCTTGATCTTTGCTTTGTTTTCTAAATAAAATTAAGAGATTTGCATATGCTAATTTGTCTACTCTGTTTAGGGAAAGGCAGGGCCTGTTGATCTCACCTCTGTGGTAGGGACTGTGGGGATAGTATAGACATTCTGCTCTTGGCCTGTGTTCCATTTTCACTGAGTTCGTGTGGAACAGGCAAGGAGGACACATACAGGGCTGTCCTGCACCACATCTGACCTTTCAAACACCATCTAGAAAAAAATGCCTGCAGTATAACACTCTGTTTAAATGTGTATTCCATTCGGCACAGTAACTGACCATACATTACTCGTGGTTTTGCATTCTTAGATATACTCTCAATTGCAGCTGTAATCTACCTTTAAATGCCATGCGTTCCCTCTGAAAAGAAAAATAGATTTGTCTTGAAAACTTAGCCTCAGTTCTCCAAAACAAAATTTATCAATCTCTTTTGTGTTTTTAGTAGCAACAATGAAAAAAAAGACAATTTCTTAAATGGAGAATTGACAAGTGACAGTGATTAATGGCATTTTTGTTTATTGGTTTGGTTGTAGGCCAAGTATGAAGCAGTGCTTCCCTAGACCCCTTGTGGCTAAAATTGCAGTTAAAAACAGGTGCAAAAACATTACACATAATGCAGTAAAAGAGGGCTTACATCCAAGAAAGTCTACCCATATTAGTTTATATATTTTGTACTTCGCTAAAGGAGAAATGTGTATCAAATTTGTTCCAACACAGTTGGAAGCTCTACTTTCTTTTTTGGTCTACATATTGTTTAAAAAGCCAGTCAAGATATATGTAAAACACTTATGCTAGTTTCTATTTTATAATTATTTTAAAATTTTTGATGTCTCTATTTTTTAATTACTTTTTTAAGCTTCTTTTGTCTTCATAGCAAATATACTAATTATCAAATCAAATTTATTGGCCAGATGCGGTGGCTCACTCCTCTAATCCCAGCACTTTGGGAGGCTGAGACTGGAGGATCAAGAGGTCAGGAGTTCAAGACCAGCCTGGCCAGCATGGTGAAACCAGTCTCTACTAAAAATACAAAAAATTTGCTGGGCATGGTGGCACCTGCCTGTGGTCCCAGCTACTCAGGAGGCTGAGGCAGGAGAATTGCTGGAACCCGGCAGACGGAGGTTGCAGTGACCTGAGATCGCACCATTGCACTCCAGCCTGGGCGATAGACCAAGACTCTGTCAAAAAGAAAAAGTATTTATCAAACAGTAGCTTCACTTTCCTCTTTTTTTTCTATGGGACGTAGTCTCTGTCCTTGAAAAGCTTCCTTTCCAATTAGGAAAAAAAAAACTTTCAGCATGGGCTGCTCTCTTCCTTAATTAGACTGTAGCTCCTGCAGTTCCATTAACATCCCATATGCTTTACTTACACTATTACTCTTTCCACCATCGCATTCCTTAGATTCCATATTTGTAATATTAACGCATCAAATGTTCACATTAAATCTGTTGACTGTGATGTGCCCTTTGGAGAGAAGGAAAAGTCAACTCATGCTTTCACAGTCTACAGACACAGATAAAGGAGGTAAAAAGACAGGGCAAACACAGTGACTCATTTTCATTGAGGGAAAAATAAAGTGGAAAACTTCAGATGAAAAAGCCCATAACATGCAAGTACTCAAACAGGTACATTGGATAAATAAATATATAGATATATTTGGTAAGCCAAAATAAGCTTGTAAAGAAAACACCATAATTTAAAAAATGTATATTTTATTTATTATCAGACATCTTGGAGCCACGTTGAATGTTCCTCAACATTTTCTAAGAATCATTCAAGTGCTCTAAAATGTTATGTGAATTTATCCTGACATACTCTCTGGATTTGAATATTATTAAAGTATTTATTTCTATCAATTAAATGAATATATCGCCTATGAAACCAGTACCTAGACTCAGGTTTGCAACCCCCTAATGTACACTGATATTGTAAGAAAGAAATAAAGTTGTAATAGCAGTAACTTTAATATGTTAAAATTTTGTTATGACTTTTATAGTTCTTTACCCTTAAGGCATTTTTACACCACAAAAGTTGAAGAGAGAATTTGAAGCAACACCAGAGTCCTCAGCAACTGTTTAAAAAGTAGTTCAGTCAAACATCCAAACCATCAGTCCCCGTTTCATTGTCAAAATTACCCTATAATCAAACAGACTAGCTGAGTCGTTTCCAGCCTCAGGAAATTCAATCCATTAGGAGCATTTGAAAGTGAGTGGGGGCATTTTAAGCTGTCTAGCAAAATGATGAATTGTTCCAACAAAATTTCCAGTGGCACCCCTACTGAAAATAACTGCCTGAATTTAGCTCTTTCTCCATAAAAATAAAATAACCCTAAAACCTAGAAAAGAAATGTCCTACAAGAGCCAATGTCAACACTAGTTTTGTGGACACCCCAGGGTATCCCCAGTTATCTCAAGTGGAGTAATGACATTTTGCAAAAACTCCTCAAAATGAAGGTTTAAGGTCTATTTAAAATGAAAATTTGTGTTACATTTTATGGCGAGAAGGTCTTGAGATCAAGCTAGATAAGGAACCAAAACTTCCTGTTCAAGAGCCTATTACTTTACAGCCTTCTTGCAAAAAGTGGGATATTGTAAATCACCTATAGCTTTGTGAGATCAAATCAATGGACTAAATGGTTGGATAAATATTTTGAACAATGCGAAGTGCTGTAAAGGATGTCAAAATGAACCAGGCGTTTTCTTGTTCTTGTGTCGCCTCGCAGTAAATTGAAGAAAAACTAGAAACTATTACAAAAAATTGAATAGAATAAGGACTTTTAGAATACAGAAATCAAACCTACTGAAGGTTTCTCTTGAGAATTCTGGGTATCGCCCAGGTGATAAGGTGACAGGCAACATTTTGTCTCTTGTATGACTGTTTCATAAAAGAAAGTAGGTGGGCAGAAATGAAGTTGAATGTTGTTTCTAACTTGTTATTTCATGAATTAGTCCCATAGTATAATAATTTTTAGTAAAGTTATAACATCTATCAATCTGTGAATTAGAGACAAAAATAATGTTGGTGTAAGAAGTTATGAACGTTTGATTATTAGCTTTATTTTTAAAAATTTTTAAAGTGTATTATATATTATCTTTGGGTCTTTATTAGAATATGTTTCCATTTGCTCATTTACCCACTCATTAATTCATCATTAAAAATAGTTTCTGTCATACAAATTTACGGGCAAAACAGTTTGCCCTGCACTAGACAATTTGGGAGCAAAAATAGACATATAAGGCAAAAGACCTTAAAAGACCTACTCTTTAAGAGTTTACAACTTTCAATTCCTCTTTGACAAAATAATAAAACACCCCACAAAGATGTTGATTTGACAGCAAATAAATTATTGCTGATGTATTATATTAGGTCACTACTATATCTTAATATAAATCTGGAAATGCCATATAGAGAGAGTAAAATAAATGTCAAGTGTATTGCATTCCACACTGTCCTAAGTGCTCTTACGAAACCACAAATTAGCCTGAAATAGCCTAATCATTTCTCTATTCACCAAAAAAGGGGTGACACCAAGTTTTCATTCTCTCAGATAAATGTTCATAATTTGCCCTTTTTATTCTGATCCTAGATTTCAAATAGGCTTTCCAATCTAAAGTGATAACAAAAAGAAGCAAGGCTGCAACATTAGAATGATTGACACTTTTATGGTATCTTCAGCAGACATATTCAGTAAAATAATTTTCTATGTCTTCCTTTACTTTTCTACTATTATTCTGTCAGTCTTTAGTTGGATACAAACTTAAAAATATGATTGTCACAAAAGTCTATCCCCTCCTCTCAGATCTTTAATGCATATATATACATATATGTGTGTGTATATATAATAGGTATAGGTATGTAGATGTATGTATATATGCATTTATTTACTGGCACACACCATTTAGATGCATACTTAAATAGATAGATACAGAAAGAGAGAATAATAAAGGAAGAACAGAAAAAAAAGGAAGGAAGAAAGAGGAAGAGAGGAGGGAGGGAGGGAGTAAAGATATCTTTACCACGTTCAAATGTGTAGACCCAACATTGTATAACTTTATTTTAGGAAACTTCATTCCTAAGAAAAGACAGCCATATTCCTTTTTAAAGTTCTTAAACCATGGATACCATTTTTCAGGGACTAATGTTCCAAACTGAATTACTTAGGCCTTGGGATGTTCCTCTTTTTCCTTGCCGTCTGTCTCTGGATAACGCCACAGATCAGCACATCAATCAAAACACTAGAAAAAAATGCTAGAGATGAAATTAAAATCTTTAAATTCATTTTTTGCATATCTCTGGGCAGGAGTTTTGGTAAGTGAAAAATTAAAAATGACTACTGCCTCATTGCATTTGGGTTTGTTTGCTTAATTTTAACAGAGACAGCCTAAAACAAACACACTAAAACTGGCTTCCCTTCAAACTAAGATCCATCCCCACTCTCTCCTTTTAAAATCAGGTCTGCTGAAAAACTGCCTTCACCCACAGTTTCCCTACTGGTTCTCTGGCATTCTGTTCACACCTCCATCATTCTATTGAAATTTCTCTCTCAACGGCCATCTATAGGCTATTGTTTGTCAAATGCAATGACCTTTTCTCGATTCTCTTATTTCACTCCCTGCTGCATTTTTCATTCCACAGCATTTTCTCCCAGGATCTCTTCTCTCCTGGTCTTAACAAAAAGTCTCGCAGCTGACTAGTACTCTATCCTTTCTGAATGTTGGGCATTCTCTTTCCAACCAATCAGTGGGCCTTCCTCACACACACACACACAACTTACAGTCTGCTTTTCCATGTCTCAATCTTAAATACAAATGGAAAGCTATAGGTCATAGGAGATTTGAAGAAAGTCTTCAATGTGACATAGCACAGAAAACATAATTGAAACTAGATAGATTTGACAAAATGTACTACATAGGAAAACAAGCAAAGCAGCAACAAAACTTCTTTCTTGGTTTAGTAATTTCTTCTAAGTTTGTCATATGCAGTCTCTGAAGTCTCTGCTTAAATAGCTTAGTGGTCAGATAATAACTGGCCAGAGTTTTTCTTAAATGCCTGAAAGCAGTAAGTTTCCCAGTCCTTGCCAAAGTAATCTGTGTGCATTTTGAGGCACATCTTTAACCCTCAGGCCCATCAGTTTATAACTCTGCCTTAGCCTTCATTTCCTTCTTAAGGTGCACCTGCAACATTATCCAGATATCAAATCACAGGGCCCCAGTTCTTTGCTAACCATACACATAACCCTTGGTATGAACACAACTGTTAACATGTGCATCACCCTCTAGAATCCCAGAGACATGTTTGAGGTTTTCAAAGTCCCTATAGACATCTCATTTCCCTATATTTTTCTGTCAGGCTTTTTGATTTCTCTCGTTTGCCCAAACTTTTACTCAAGGATCCACCACGTTAAAAAAAAAATTGCCTCAATGCATGTCTTTCAGTGGTATTTTACTTTTTCTACTGTATCACTCTGATAAAAATAAAACAAAAATAACTAAGTAAATAAACATTTAACAAATTAATAAATACAGAAAACTTCACAACAGTTTCATATGTTTAATGGGGAACTACACTTTGGTTAATCCCTCCCATCCTACAAGTCAAGTGCACAGGCTGTTTCTTTTTGTACCACTGGCAGAATTTGCCTGTGAATCCATCTGGTCCTGGGATTTTTTTTTTATTTGTAAGCTATTAATTATTGCCTCAATTTGGGAATTTTTGTTGGTCTATTCAGGTATTTGACTTCTTCCTGGTCTAGTCTTTGGAGGGTGGATGTGTCCAATAATTTATCCATTTCTTCTAGATTTTCTAATTTATTTGCATAGAAGCGTTTATAGTATTCTCTGATGGCAGTTTGTATTTCTGTGGGAACAGTGGTGATATTCTTTTTATCATTTTGTTTTTATCTATTTGACTCTTCTTTTATTCTTTATTAGTCTGACAACTGGTCTAACTATTTTGTTAAACTTTTCAAACCCAGCTCCTGGATTCATTGATTTTTCTGGAGAGTTTTTCATATCTCTCTATTTTTCAGTTCTGCTCTGATATTAGTTATTTCCTGTCTTCTGCTAGCTTTTCAATTTGTTTCCTCTTGCTTCTCTAGTTCTTTCAATTGTGATGTTAGAGTGTCAATTTTAGATCTTTCCCACTTTCTTCTGTGGGCATTTAGTGCTATAAATTTCCCTCTAAACACTGCTTTAGCTGAGTCACACATTTTCAATGCATTTGTGAACCTTTTCATGCATACACACCCAAACAAACATGTCTTTTGTTTTCACATTATACAGAACATGCAATAAATAGTAATCACGGATTCTACACAAAGAATAGCTGAAAGCAGTTAGTTCCTTTGCAAGGTGATGGAAAGCAAAAATTCCTGTCAATGGAAAATAGAAAGGAACTGAAAATAGTTTATGTGATAGGATAAATGTTGCTCTGATATGTTTGTGGCTCTAAGATAATTTGAGTGTACTTATGACACTATTTTCTAAGTGGTATGTTGGTCCCCTTGGGAGAGAGGAAGCCACAAAACAACAAACCTAATTATGGTTTGATTTTTTCAGTAGAAATTGCTTGCTTCCTTTGTCATGTGTCATCACTTACAGATCTCCTTTCTTTACACTGAATCCCACAGCAACTTGGAGAGTTTTCCTTGGAAAAGAAGATAACAATAGCCCATAGAAAACAAGGAAATTGTAACTGAAAGTAGAAAAAGATATATAACTAGCAGGTTCCATTCACTCACTTGATAAATGTTTTGTAGGTTGTAGGATACATAAAGAAGCAATGGCACAAGAAAAGGAAATTGGTGCTTGGTCATGTTGAAGGGAAATTAAAATACTACTTTGGGGAAAATAATATTTTAAAATTTTCAAGATATGGGTTTTTAATTTAATGTGTTTCTTCAGTAAAATGTCAACTCTTGATAGATGGGTCCTATTTATACTCTGATCAATTTGTGTAGTTTCAGCCAATACTAAAGGACTGTTGAATTATTAAAGGATGGCTTAATTCAGAAGATCTTCTAGGGAAGGACATCATCTCAGCAAATAATAAACACTAGAACTTAAATTCAGAGATGAAAATCATATGTTGAGGATGGAGAATTACCCTGAAAAACCAGGTTCCTAGACGACTTCTAAACCAGATCTTATCCACTCATTGTGGACTATTTGTAGAGAGATAAAATATCTGATTTATTTAAGCCATAATATTTCGGAGTCATGTTGCTGCAATAGTTAGCCTAGTCAATAACTAATACCAAAATAGGAAATTAAAATAGATTTCCATTTAAAACATCCTAAAATATAAGGCACTGGCTCAGGGAATAGTAAGAACACAGATATTGCAGACTTGAAAGCTATGAGCCTTTTAATGTCATGTTCAAATATTTTAAACTGTCACCTACAATAACTAAGAAAGTAGATCACATGTAACCCTGAGGCTTAAAGATAAAAACAGAAAGTTGCAGGTTTTTTATGTTTCCTTAATGCATTTGGCAAGGTGTTACAAGAAAGGGCACAGCCAAAAATTGATGCATTTGCATACCAGAAATTGAACAGACTAGAATTCTATAAGGAAAATTTTTATCTGTCTTTAGCCTCAGTTGGATAGTCCAATAAATGATAGGCAGGTTTTGGAAATTCATCTGCTTATATAACTCGCACAATAGAAAATAATGCTCCAGGCATTTGTCAGCATCTCTCTTGATGACTTCTCAAAAAGAGCAATGGGAGCCAGCCTACTGGTAAAGATTAGCTCAATAGTTACTATCTTTTCAAATAGTAACCATTCAAGCAAGGAAGAAAGTAAAGGATCCTAGAACAGAATTCAGTATTTCATACAGGCTTAGATAATTAAATACAAATATTAACTGTGGTAAGGCTAATGCCACATGAAAATTAATGGATCCATATTTATATGAAGGCAAGTATGCTTTTTTAAAAAAATGTACGGTCACCTGGGCACAGTGGCTCCTGACTGTAATCCCAGCACTTTGGGAGGCTGAAGTGGGAGGATCACCTGAGGTTAGGAGTTTGAGACCTGCCTGGCCAACATGATGAAACCCCGTCTTTTATAAAAATATAAAAATTAGCTGGGCATGGTTGTGTGCGCCTGTAGTCCCAGCCACAGAACAAGGAAGAACTTCCTAAGGGACCAAGTCAGAAGTCACAGAAAACGATCAAAACTATGTCTTTCCAGAAACCAAAACTAGTGCCTGATAAAGAAATTTATTTCATTGTCAGAGTGGATAATTTTTGTAATTTTTGTTCAGCAGGATTTCAACATTTGTAATAACCTTGTAACTGTCATGTCTTCCATTTTTCCCTTTGTCAGATGGAAAGTTGTTTGAGCATTTATCATATACTACTCTCCCTTGGCGAATGTGATTTCACGGGAAAAGAGCGAGCAAACGCGCTTTTATCACCAAAAGGAACAGAATGTGAGAAGTGCCAACCACCCTTCAGGATGCATTTTTCTCTCACTCATCCTCTTCGTAATTATCGGTCCCCTCTTAGTGTTAGCTGAGCAGACATCTACCCAACCAGAGACTATGTTTCCCAGCCTCCCATCAAGCTAGGTGTCGAGTGACTAAGTTCAGGGACAAAAGGATATCAATGGAAATTATATGCACAATTTCCAGGACATTTATTTTAAAGATGAAGCTTATTGTCTTAGATTTTCTCCCTTCCCATGGGCTGGAAAAATTAACATGATATTGGTGAACTTCTTTTTATTATTGGGTATTAGTCCGCTTTCACACTGCTATAAAGATAATACCCAGGACTGGGTAATTTATAAACAAAGGAGGTTTAATTGACTCACAGTTCCTTAAGGCTGGGGAGGCCTCGGGAAACTTACAATTGTTGCAGAAGGCGAAGGAGAGGCAAGTGCCTTCTTCACAAGGCAGCAGGAGAGAGAGCATGTGACGGAGGAACAGCCAAAGAGTTACAAAGCCCTCAGATTGCAAGAGAACTCACATCATAAGAGCAGCGTGAGGAAAACCACCCCTATGATTCAATCATCTCCCTCTGTGAGGATTACAATTCAAGATGAGATTTAGGTGGGGACACAGAACCAAATCATATCACATTGTGATGAGTATAATCAGATAAGCAACCTTAAGTACAGAAATAGAACCTGCATGTTGACAACAGAACTTGAGTAGTGCCAACCTCAACCTGCCAACTTAGGTTCCTGAAGGAAGTTTTAGAGCAGAATCTGCTTAGCCTTTCTGAAATGTTATGGGAAAGAGTGACACTCTCATTTTATTTGAGTCACTATATTTTAAGAATATCTTTATTATTACAGCTTAGCTTTTGATGACTGCATTTGCCTGCTACTTCCTCTTTGCAAAACCTGTGTTAAAAGCTAATTTGATTTCATATTCTTGGCTCTGCCTCAGCAGCTCTATAATCATGGCTATGCCCCAAGCCAAATGTGATGGTAAATCTTACATGGCAACTGGTCTGGGCCACCATGCCCAGATATTTGGTCAAACATTATTCTGGATGTTTCTGCAAAGGTGTGTTTTGGCCGAGATTAACATTTCCATCCATGGACTTTGAGTAACACCGATTATCCTCCACAATGTGGGTGAGGTCCCATCCAGTTGCCTGAAGGCCTTAATACAGCAAAGACTGAACTTCCCTTAGTAAGAAGGAATTCTCCCAGCAGACTGCCTTTGAACTGGAACTGCAACTATTCCTTGAATCTTCAGCCTGCCAGTCAACCCCATGCGATTTTAGATTTTTCAAGCCTCTACAATAATGTCAGCCAATACACATACATACCCACACACACATATGCATAACATTGGTTCTGATTCTCTGGAGGACTCTGATTAATACACCTATCCTGCTACTTCTCAGTCTTTAATATCATTGTGAAATTACCATTTTTCTATTGACAGCCTGTATCTCAACTTTGGATTACCTCTACTCTCTCCAAATATGTATTAAAGTTTTATTGTGTACCAGACTCTAGTTTTGAAATACAAATGAGTCTCTGTAGTGTGGAGAAATGCATCACAGTGGAGAAGACAAATAATTAATCAATCAACAATATGGAGAAAGTGATATGAAGGAAAAATAGCAGAGGAAAGGAATCAAGAATGACTAAAACGGACTGTTTATTTACGGAAGGAGAGGTTTTCTCAGGGGAGGTTTTCTTGATTAGATCATGCAAAAGTTGATCGATAATATTTTGAAGTGGAGTTAGTCACAAAGAAACTTTTCTAACAAAAAGGTCTGGGCTGAGGAAATAGTAAAGATAAAGTTCTCATAGTGATAGAATGCTTGGTGTGTTTTAGAAAAGTTTGTTTGGAGTATGATGAATGGAATGCCTCAGAATTAAGCTGGAAAGAGGTTTCCAGTTTTGAGATTGTAAATTGACCATAGCATAGACCTTAAACTAGGGATAAGAAATGTCCAAGAGTAAATTTCCAGTGTAGTGTATCAATTTTAAAATTTCTAGATATCCTTGGGAGTCATCCCAAAATAAAGTCTCTTCTAGGTGTAGACATGTTGGTAATTAGTCAAGAAATATGCCTGTAAATTTCCCCAAACTAATGATGAGATAAATGTTTTGTGTCATATTTACATAGCTGCATGCTACTTTATATCTCTATCTTTATCTCTATCTCTATCTCTATCTCTATCTCTATCTCTATCTCTATCTCTCTCTATCTCTATCTCTCTATATCTATGTATTCCTAGAACTTAAAACTATTTAGAACTAAAGTAGACTAACCTAGTCTCAAATGCACTTTAGGTATAGGGAGAAAGAGCATGAACTTGGACCTAAGCAAAAGAGGCATCCTTTGTCCCAAGCCCAGGGAAGTGAGAAGGTAAAAACAGCCATTAGGGAAACAGAGTGAGGAGATCAAGTTCCAGGCTTTCTCATTAATGTGGAGATTTTTCTTAGTTTCCCAATAGAGAGGATCTGAGTTGTATTTTATTAGGGAGAGAGTAGTTTTCTTAACCATGTGTAGCCTTGTATCCAATCTTACGTTTCTGGCTTTTAGTGCTAGATTGTCCATTTAGTCCTGCTTTGATGAGCGGGAATTATTAGCAGAAGACAAAGTTGAGTAATAGAGCCTCAAATTGTAAGATATTTCCTTCTTTCTTTACCACTAAATGACAGCCTCAGGAGGGTGAGCCCTCATTGTAAATATTGTTCTAAATTAAACATATCAGTAGGCTCTCTCTTGTTATCAAACACAATCCAACTCCCCAAGTGAGTAAGCTACAGAGAATCTCAATGCTGACACAGGTTAGATTCAAACACCTACTTTGCCTTCTAGAAAGCTGTATGAAATAGCAGCCATCTCGTGTGATATGGCACTCTCAAACATAACTAAAAGAGGTTTTATTTTAAAATGGTTATTTATTTTCAGAGGTGTGTAAGATATCTGTTTAAGGGTATCATTTAAAAAAGGAAAGTATCCCAAGGCTCAGTAGCATCTTCTGTTACCAGCCCATGTCCAAAAGGACAAAAGGAGGGAAACTTGTTAAAACCAGAGGAACAGATCACAGAAGTTAAGCAACTTTGAGAGAAACAGTACACTTCAGTGTAAGGATGGGAATACGACCTAGTAGACAGGAGAGTAGGGCAGTAAATGTCTAACTTCACTCTCCTCACTCCTTTTAATATCCTATCACCAAACCAAGTGAGAAAATTAGAGAATACAAGAATCGTAATACGATCTAGGATGGTGAACAGGACATGGAAGGGTCAAGAACTAACCTGGAAGGACAAATGAAAACTATTGAGCACTTTTTTCCCTCTCTCTACAGAAAAGTCTTTCCCAAGGTCATTTCAACAAGCAGCATCTTCATAAATGTGAGAGATAACTATTCCTTTCATCCTGTTATTGAAACAGATACTAGGAGAGAGACAGGCTCATAACTATGCCTAGTACATGCAGTGTTCTGAAGGATGGAAAGCTTTCTATCAATAGATTAGTTGCTGTTTCCTCAGGAAGAAGAGTGAAGTGGAAGTAGGACAGAGATATCGAAAATGTTTCTATCAATAATCTCCAATTAAGAGAACTGAGGTCTTCTTATCTATGAACTCAAAGAAACAACTCTAAGGAGGAGCATCTTTTTAGTTTTAATGGCCACACGTACTAGTATCTGAAGTTAATAATTTTCAAAAGAGAAAAATATCCAGGCACATTTGTCACTTTCATAGTACTTAGACTTATTTTGTCATTTTTTAAAGAATACTGCAGTTAATACTGGAAATATATTTGCCTCCTTCTTGGGCTGAGGATTCTCAGCCTGACCTTAGACCATTCTTTACGGATTTGCAAAGTGAAGCCCTAAATGAAAAGATGAGTCTTTTCAGTTCTTTCTAAAGGTCACCATTCTGAAGATCATAGTAACCTTTAATTTGTGAGTCCCAAGGTACCAGAAACACCCATGTAATATAAACTGAGATTTTTCTTTATTTTGTTATCTAGTGTTAATCAATAAAGTTCACGTTTTCAAATACACACGTATTTTAAAATCAGAGAAACTGTGTGTATGTTGTACATAATTAAGTAAAATTAATCCTCCCTATTTTTAACTTTTATTCTTATGAACAAAAGTAAAGGAAAGAAGACCCAAATCGTTTAAGTGAGATTTTGTATCAACTGTCCAGGATAAAAAAACATGAGTTTCTTTGTTTTTCTTATACTGAAATACCCACATGACAGCATAATACTATAGCATAATTTGTATTTGTTTATATTTCACTTAGATACAGAGTGAATTATGTCAGTATATAATCATATTATAGTACCTTTAAGGGCTTTGACATATTTTAATTCACATCACAGATTGCACAGATGGTGGTACAATTTCTAAACAATAAAAAAATTAACACCAAAAAAGAAGCTTTGATTCGACATCATTAAAAAAATACCATGAACAAAATATGAAGCCAAATAGCAAACAGACAAAAACAGCTACAATAACATTATATATACATTTTAATATGCAAAAGCAGCTGACCAATAAATCCTAAGAATTAAAAAAATAGTCAATTTAAAAATAGAGAAAACTGAAGAGTATAATCATACATCAAATTTATCCACCTCACTCAATTTCTACCTTAGTTCTAATTATCATAGTTTTTCTTTCTCTCACACTGTGAAAGAGCCTCCCATAACAGTCTTCTCATAGTCTTCACCCTTGCCTTTCTCTAATCAATTCATTATCCATGGATCAGCCAAATAATCTTAACACATTAATTTGATTGTGTTCTTTCTACCAGTTTAAAATTTTTGTTGTGTACCATGACCTTTAGATCAAATTCAAAATTCCAATCGATAGTTATATTATCCTTCATGAGGCTGTGGTAGTTAATTTTACCTGTCAACTTGACTGGACTGAGAGATACCCATTTCTGGAAATATCTATCAGGATGTTTCTGGAAGAGATTGGTATTTGAATCAACAGAATGAGTAAGGAGTATCTGCCCCGATTATTGTGGGTGGGCTCCGTCCAATCAGCTGAGGGAACACATAAAATGAAAAAACAGAGGAGGTAAATTCTCTTTCTCTCCCTGACTTGCTCTCTTTTATCTGTCTCTTCTAGAGCTGGGACATTTATGTTTCCTGTCCTTGGAAACCGAAATTCCAGGTTTTCCTGACTTTGGACTTTAGGACCTGCACCAGCAGCCCAGGTACTCAAGCCTTTGGACTCAGACTGAGAGCTACACACCATTGTCTGCTGTTTCTCAGGCATTCAGATTGAACTAAGCCATGCCACCAGATTCCCTCACTCTTCAGCTTGCAGATGGCATAGCACTGGAATTCTCAGCCTCTATAATATAAATGTCCTGTCATCTGTCCATGTATCTAATCTTCCACCAATTTTGTTTCCCTCGAGAACCCTAATACAGAGATTGTTTCTATATAGTCCACTGTGATTTCTTCCCCTGCCACTCCCCTTTCTCCCAGCGAGCAAGTTCTGATCCAATAATATCAGTCTTATGTGCATTCATGGAACATTCAAGCTTGTTCCTATCTTAGGCTTACTTAGTGTCTCTGGAAAGCTCTCCCTTGACAATGGCAAATGACTCCCTAACTTAATTCTGGCCCTTGCTTAAATATGCCATGTTCTTTCACATCTGAGGATTTTAGCGTATGCTGCCAAATCTTCCTTAAATTATATATATATATATATATTTCTTTTCAAAAATCTGGCTGTTTATTATTCTCCTTTCTCCAATTATATGTAAGCTTTATGAAAACATTCTTCATAAACTTCATGTTTGAAAGGTACTTCTTATTTCTGGTTTTAAAATAAAGGCTATCTTCTTCTATACTGAGAAATTATACCAAACACATTGATCAATGAGAAAATAAAACTTACGTTTTATCTTCTATAGTAGACGGGATATCTATGCTGCAGGCTGACTTTTGTGACATTCACCAAATTCTTGTCTCCCAGTATGTATACTCTGTTTAATTCTCCTATGAGAATATGATAGACCATCACATCCGTGATTGAGTTACTAATCAGCTTACTTTATCAAAAGGGAAATTTTCCTGAATGGGCTTGACCCAACCAGATGAGCCTTTAGGAAAAGTAAAACATCAGAGACATTCTCCTTCTAGAATCCAAAAAAAAAACATACGTTTTGGAAAAAGAAACATGACAGGGATGGGGTTTAGATCCTACAAACTGATGTCCTGTCTTACAACTGCAGGGAACTCAATTCTACCAACAACCAGACATCTTGGGGAGAACCCTGAGTCTTAGATAACAGTCTCTGCTAGCACCTTGATTTAATCCCAGTGCTAACCTGAGCTAAGAGTTCACTGCAGGTGTGCTTACTATTCTGACCCACAGAACTGTAACATAATAGATTTATGGATTTTTCTTTAAGTTGCTGAAATCATGCTAACTTGTTACACGGTAATAGAAAATTATTGTATTCTGTATAGAACACACATTATAAAGAACTTTCAAATTTAGTGGAAGTGAAATAAAAAGCATAGAGACAGGCTAGGAGAGAAGGCTTGTAGTCATTCATAGAATTACATCGTACACACTTAGAGGGGAAAAAAAATCCACAACCCATAGCTTGAACAATAAGAACTACTTGCCCAGGCTGATATTTAAAATTCCACTGTATCTTTTTTTCTCTACATGGAGAATTAGGAAAAACCAGGCTTAAATAATACATCACATTGACTTCTTAAATTTGGTATAAAAGATAAAGGAAAAAATTGGAAAGTCGTGAGTAGCCTAAAGTTGCTGATCTCTGCTGGATTAGGATGAAATAAAAGATAAACTAACTCAGATAAGTACAATCTTCCATCATAAGGAACTTTGGAAAGAATAGACAGAATTCTGCCTAACCTAAAATATGGCCCTAGTTCTTCCCATGAGCATGAATGACCAAGGAATATTTCACCTTATAAGAGAAATACTAAAAAGGAACTAACATAGGTTTTATACAAAAATACAATTTAAAAACAAAAAATTGGACGTGAAAGAAAACAAATGTGTCAGTAGGGAAGACTTTATCTGTATTTATCATTGAAGGCTATGCAAATCCCTAAAGTATTCAAATATTTGTATGTAACAAGAACACGTGGTATATTTCAGAGAAACTGGTAGTAAAACAGCATTAAGAGATAAAACCTTAATTAGCAGTGCTCAGGAAAAAGAGTTAGAAAATAAATATTAAGTAAATTATAGTTCTACTTTTTAAAAAGATATACAAAGCTACAATAACGTTGATCCTAGCCTAAAAATAATAAAAATCCAGATAATCTACAAAGTTATAATTTTTCTTGACTCCATTAGAGTTGAGGCAACAGATGAATCCAGCTAAACTGACATAAATAGAGTAACACGTTTGTCTAAGAAGAGGCAGAACCTAAGAATGAAGTTTCATGTTTTTCAGAGTTCAGGAGGAAGAAATACTGTCATAAAAAGAAGTTGAAGAACCCCAAAATATTAATAAGTTTAAAAATCTTGATGCTTGAGTGACAGTTGTGAATCTCAGGAGTCCTCATCACAGGAAAATTCTGAATGTGTTTACCAGTTCTCTGGAGCCTCTACTGATAGTCAAAAGAAAGAAGGTAGGTAGAGCAGAAGACCTGAGAGAACCGCTTTTTGTGTCACAGAGGAATAAGACCTTATGAACTTCCCAGATCACCCTCAAAAAAAAAAAGAAAGCCTTAAGCAACTGAAAAAGGAGCAGAAAACCATGCCAGCCCTGGTACTAGGCTAAAATCTGCTGCACCAGGGAGGGTTAAAGCCCAAACCCATTTGACATTAGGGGAAGACACAAAACCACTCAAGCCAAGAATGCTGCACTGATACAAAGCAGATGACTTCCATTTTGGGAGTTATAAGAAATTCACTATTTTAAAAGATCTTTACCCTACTAATATGAGAAAAAGTCAGTTTTTTATGGATACGGGGCAGGAAACCTGAAAAGGCTGCACCCACCAAGCAGGTAAACAAAACCTGCTTAAGAGAATGACGCAAAAATCAAGAAAATTTCCTCGGCTTTCCCGATGATAAAAAAATCCCAAATCAAATAGCAAGCAAGAGCAGAGTCTCTCTGAGGGAGGAGATAAGATTGAAGAATGCCCTTTTCTAGGGCACAAATTTGAAGCACCTGGTAAAACCTGATGGTGGAAGAGGAATCCCAAGAAAAAAAATTCAAGTATTCCAGGTTTCATACTAAACACAAGAAAACATTAGCCCACAATATCAACAGTTTTTGTCTCTAGTGCACTAAAAGTAAAAGAGCACAAAAATCTAATTTAACTAATGGCTGCATTGACTCAACTCCCCACAATAACAAGCTGACAAAAATATGCATTTGTGTTATAAATTATAAATTATTTGGTTATAAATTATATTCACCTCTTCTTTTAATGAAGCATCTAGCATTAGTAAAAAGTTACAAGACCAGTAAAAAGTCAAGTGAAAGAAACCAAATCTGTTCTGAAACGATAAAAGCAGTCAATGGAATTAGGCTCAGAGAAGGTTCAGAAGCTGAGCTACCACATAGAAACTTATTTAAATAAGTTAAACTATCCAATGGAATAAGTGAACAACACACATACATTTAAAGGATTTCAGCAGAAATATGAAAACTATAATACGGTGTAAAATGAAAATACCAAAAATTTTAAGTATAGAAACAGAATATCAGAGATAAACACGTCTTAATAGGCTAATCATCAGAATTAACCCAGTAAGAAAATAATGGTGAACTTGAAGATCAACCAAAACTACACAAACTAAAATGTAAAGATAAAAGGTAATAGCAAGAAACAAAACTAGGAAAATTCAAAAGCTAAATACCTATTAAATAGTCTGGCATTCGTATAACTGGAGGCTTAGCAGTAGAGAAAGGACAAGCAAAAACAAAAGTAAAGATACATTCGTTGAGAATTTTCCATAAGTACTAACAAACCTTAAATTTAAGAAGATCAGAGAAAATAAAAAATATATATGTACAGAAAAACACATCAAGGGACATTTTAGTCTGATAGAAACTACAGGGAAGTAAAGACCTTGAAGACCTCCAAATTAAAAAGAAATAATACATACAGAAAGGAAAATATAAGAATTACGGTGAATTTATTATCAGAAACTGTGTAGCCCAGAGAACAATAGTAGTATGTTTGAAATATTGGCCAAAAAAAAAAAATACTGTCAACCCAGAACCCAGCAAAGTTACATTCCAAAAAAAAAAAAAAAACTTTTTTCTAAGGCCAAGAAGAGCAAGACCTCAAAGAATTAATTACAGAACGTCTACACCACAAGGAACAGTAAAGAACGATTTTCACAAAGAAGGCATATAATAACAAATGGTCACACAAAAGTGAAGAATACCAGAGGTATTACAAATCTAGGTATATGAATAAAGTGCACACTTCAGTTTTTCTTCTCTGCTTAAAAGACAATTTTGCAGAGCAAAATTCTAACAATGATTATTGGTTTTGATGACAAATATAGCAAGCAGTAGAATATATAACAACAAAAACACTGAATATGGTAAAGATTCAATAAAATGGTTGTAAAGTTCTTATATATATGTGAAGTGTAATAATATTGAAGAAAGACTATAATAATTTTAAGATGTATACTGTAAATCCTAAAGCAACCACATAAAAATATAAATGAGGTGTAATAAATGAACCAATAGTGGATATACAGTAGAATCATAAAAAATGTTTTTCCAAAAATAGGCAGAAGAATAGAAAAAATGAAAGTCAACAAAGAAAAGAGGAGAAAAATATATAACAAAAGCAAGATATTTTAACCAATTAACAACTAAATTAAATGTAATGAATGAAACATGTAAATTATACAAAATAGATAATCAGATTAAATATACAAGCAGTACCAAACTATGTGCTGCTTACAAAAAAAGGAAAAAATACAAGAAAAAGTACTTATATGGAAACATAAATAGGAGTAAAATAAAAGAATGAAATTGGTCATATTATGAAAAAAACTAGTCATAGCTGAGTGGCTATATTCATGTAAGGCGAAGAAGACAAAGCATATTACCTAAAAGAAGACATAAAATAATGGTAAAAGAGCTATTTCATCAAAACAACAAAAACATATTAATGTATCAGTCTAATCATAGCTTCAAAATACAAAATGGCAAAACTCTTTGAACTGAAGTTAGATTTCAATACTCTTCCCTCAATAGTTTATATTACAATAGAAATAAAATCAGAAAGTGCATAACAAATTTGATGAATATTTTAATCCATTTGTTGTAACTGACATTTATAAAGTATTCTACCAACAGTGGAGGAATACACATTCTTTTCCAGTGCTTATGAACATTCAGCAGTATAGACTGTATCTTGGGCCGAGAAACAAATCATGCAGAATTTAAAAGAATTAAATACTACTAATTTTATTCCGTGAACCTAAATAAATTAGATGTGGAACTTTTTAAAATTTTAATATAAAGTCCTTATTTGTAAATTAAACTATACTCTTCTAAATAATCCATGAATCAAGGAAAATATAATAAACAAATTAGATAACATTAGTTAAATTAAAACTCAAAGTTGTAACCTGCAGCAAACTAATGTTTAAAGAACTTTAATAATTCAAAGTTGTAATGTCCAGTGAAACTAATGTTTAGAGAAAAATGTATATGAGTAGAAAAAATAAGCACGAACTCAAAGCAATAAAGCTTCCAACTTAAGTCAGAAAAGGAATAAACTAAATATTAACCAAACAGCAGGAACAGGAAAAAAAGAGTAGAAATTAGAAAAAAAAAAAAAAACTCAAAAAACTAATGGAGAAAAATCAGTAAAACAAATATTAGCTTTATTAAAAGATCATAAAGTTGATAAATCTCTCTTTAGAATAGTCATGAAGAAAAGACATAAATTACCAATGTCAATAATTAAAGATGGGACATCATGACAGATTTATTACATTAACACATAACAACAAATATATTATGAAAAGTTTTATGCTGAGAAGTTTGATGTTAAATGAAATAGACAAAATCTTGGAGACACAGTACAACAAATTCACCTAAAAAGTACTAGATAATTCAAATAATTCTGCATTTAAAACATTGAATGGGTAGTGAAAATGTGTTAAACACACATAAACACACAAAATTCTAAGCTAGATGGCTTAATGGGAAGCTTAAACAAATCTTTAAGAAAGAAATAATATACATCCTTCAAAAACTTTTTCAAAATATGGAGAAGGATATGCCACTCAACTCATTTTATGAGGCCAATGTTAACTTGGTACCAAATCAGACAAAGATATTGAATGAAAAATTAGAACAATATCCCTAATGAACATGGGCTCAAATAACCTTCACAGTATTTTAAATAAAATCTAGTTCTATACCAAAATGCAATACATCATGAACAAACAGGACCTAATCTAAAGAATGTGGAACTAGTTTGACATTTGAAAATAAATTGTGATGATTGATTTTAGGTGAAACTTGGCTGAATTAAGGAATACTCTGGTAGCATTCAATCTCAATGCTTCAGTAGGAACTGAACCCATTCCTTTTCTGCTGAAAGGGAATCCCATATGGCTTTTATTTTGATTAGAATGACTGGGCTTCTCCAGGTGTGTCTGTGAGGGTGTTCTTGGAGAACATGCATGTGAGTCAGTAGACCTAGTATAAGTTCCCTGCGTGGGAGCCTGAATGGAAGAAAAGGACAGAGAAAGGGAAATTCTTGTTATTTTTATTTTTTTCTGGAGCCAGGATACCCTCCTACTTTTGTCCTTGTATGAGAGCATTCTAGGTTTTCTGACCGGTGGACTCTAGGATTTGTACCAGTGGCCCCTGGACTCTCAGGCCTTCAGCCTCAGCTTGAGAGTTGCACTATCAGCTTCTCTGGTTCTACGGGTTTAGACTTGGACTGAGCCATGCTACTGTCTTCCCTGGTCCTCCCGCTTACAAATGGACTAGCATGCGACTGTGCAGATTCCATAACTGAGTGAGACAATTCCCTTAATAAATCCATACTCATGTGTCTCTCTAAATATACCTTCTATCAATTCTGTCACCCTGGAAAACACTAACTGAAACACACATTGATACAATTTGCCACATGAACATGCTTTTTTAACTTAGCTTGGTAAATGCAGAAATAATATTTGAAAAAATTCAATATTTACCCATGATAAGAAAATCTCTCCGTGCATAACAAAGAGAGGAAACTCCCTTGTCCTAGTAAAAGACATCAGAAATAAACCTATTAATATATTTAATAGTAAGAGACTCAAGCATTATTCTGAATATCAGAAAGAAAGATAAGATGTTGGCTCTCACTTCTAATCAACATTATACTGGAGGTCCTAGCAAAAATATTTAACTATATGTTTATTTTTTTAAATAGATATAAAACTATTTCCATTTTCTAGTTCTTTCTGAATGAGTTTAATAGGGTGTGTTTTTCAAGGAATTTTTCTATCATATCCAACTTAACATATAAGGCAAGAAGAACAAAAAACTAAGAAGCATACAGATTAAAATAAAATAAATACAATTGTCTATATTTGTACATATCACAATTATCTAAACAGGCTCTTCCAAAAGATTAAAAGAAATACATGAGTACAAATAACTGTGTTTACCAAGATCACAGGAAACAAGTCAATTTTAAAATCAGTCCAGGCATGGAGCCTCATGTCTGTAATCCTAGCACTTTGGGAGGCCAAGGCAGGCAGATTGCTTGATTCCAGGAGTTCAAGACTAACCTAGGCAGCATGGCAAAACCTCATCTCTACAAATAATTAGCTGAGTGTGGTGGCATATGCCTGCTGTCCCATCTATGGGAGAATGAGGGGGAAGGATCAATGATCCCAGGAGGCCGAGGGTGTAGTGAGACGTGATTGTGCCACTGCCCTCTACCCTGGGTGACAGAGCGTGACCCTGTCTCAAATAAATAGATAAATAAATAAATAAATAAATAAAAACATTTTTACATGGTAGCAAAGAAAAAATAGAAAATGAAATCGAAAATTGTATATATAAATTAAATTTAAATTAAAAAGCACAAAGTGCTTACAGATAAATTTAATAATATATGTGCAAGACTAGAACACCAAAAACTATGAAATGATGCTGACAGAAAGTAGGGTTGTGTGAATACACGCAGAGCATTATGGTGTTTATGGATTGAAAGACTCAATATCATTAAGCAGCTCATTCTCTAATCTGTAGATTCAAGGTAAGCTTAATTAAAATCTCAAGAAAATTTTTGTTCTTATGTTGTTGCTCAAAAATGACAAAAGACAAATGCTTGGTAGAAGTTACTGATTATATTTAAATCTATGGTTAAAATTACATAAGAAAAGGTCAAATGGTGGCATCATCAAGATAGCAGAGTAGGTAATACCAGACTTTGTCTTCACCCCAAAAAAGACAGACAGCTGCTCAAAACCCAAAATATCCCAGAAACCTCAAGTGCCCATTTAAGAAGCTACAGGTTGGGCGCGGTGACTCACGCCTGCAATCCCAGCCCTTTGGGAAGCCGAGGTAGGTGGATCACGAGGTCAAGAGATCCTGGTCAACATAGTGAAACCCCGTCTCTACTAAAAACACACAAAATTAGCTGGG
>CM052656.1:116846587-116875948 GCA_028533165.1 Leontopithecus rosalia | reverse complement strand
CGCCATTGCACTCCAGCCTGGGTAACAAGAGCGAAATTCCATCTTAAAAAAAAAAAAAAAAAAAGCTACAGCAACACAGAAAAGTAAAAACAAACAAACAAAGTATACCCACAATGAAAATGATCACTGGTGAGATCAGCATATCTGAGACGCCAGGAAATGGTTAGGGACAAAGAAGAAAAACAGAGGCCCCTAGTTATCAGCCACAAGGCAGAAACCACAGTGGTTCCCAGTGTTTCTTGCTTCACAGAAAACACTGGCATATTTTGCCACTTAGGAAGTCAACATCCATTCCCACTAGGAAACTCCAGAGAGAAAGATGTGACTGCACGTCTCTCCTACAAGAAGCAGCCCTTTTTAGCTACTGTAGAGTTAAGTTTTGCCCTAACCCCAGAGACATTGTCTCTGCACCTATCTGTTCTCCTACTCTCAGCTCCTGACTGCTTCACAAACATCTACATTTTGCATACTGTTACAAATGGAATAGTGCAGATGCTGTGCCACCAGTCCCCTGCCATGAGTGTCTGCTACATAGGTGCTGAAATCGCCTTTGCAAAATTATCAGCAGCAGAAGGTAATGACACTGGGGAAGATCTGATCTAGCCCAACTGTCCTCCTGGCTTTAGCGCCCAAGCTGCTTTTGATTATTCTTGAGCTAGCTTTGGGAGACATGTAGTTCATAGTTTAAATGATAATAGCCTTTCCCCAAAACTCAACCACCTGTGTAAAGCTAATGCGAGATTGCCAGGCTAGAAGGAGCAGAGGAGCCCTAACTCTGCTAAGGTGCAGACATAAGCCATTGTCAGCCATATGCAACTTCACTAATTGCTCCTGGAAATAACATCACTATTGTAGAACCTAAGATTGGCCTTTTGAAATATATTTTCTTTCTTTCTTATCTTTTTTTTTTTGCATGTTTGACACCCATAGCTCCACCTGGACCTGGTGCCTCCACCTGGACCTGCCAACCCTGCTCCTGTGGCCCCAGCCAGAAGTGATTCAGCCCCAGGAGGACAGTTTTGACCTCCTATGATTTCATCTCTGCCCCAACCAATCAGCAGCAAGCACCTGTTACCTGGCCACTGCCGTTCTTCCCCCTAACCCCAAACTGCCTTTGAAAAACTCCTACCCTACAAGCTTTGGGAAGACTGATGTTAATACTAATAAAATGCCCATCAGCCACACAGCTGGCTCTGTATGAACTACTCTCTCTATTGTAATTCTTGAATACAAGAGTCTTAAGACTCTATGATTACAGAATTCAAACCCATTTGTCAAATAAAAGTAAATGTTTTTAATTGGGTATTAGTTATCTAATTTAAGTTGTATCCATATAGTAAAAAAAAACATAGAATATATGCAGCCATTAAAAAGAATGAGGCAGCTCTATTCGCTGTAATTATTGAATTACATTAAAGAAAAGGCTCTTTCCACAACAGAAAAGGCTCTTTCTACAGCCTTTACCAGGCTATGTCTACAACAAAACTAGCTTCTAAAGTCTGGAAGAGAAGACTGCTCAACATAAGGCAATAAGAAACATGAAAAAAAAACAAAACAGGGAAACGTAGCATGGATAATATAGGGAGACTCTGTCTCTACAAAAAATTAAAAAGCTAGCCAAAGGTGGTAGCAGGTGCCCATGGGCCCAGCTATTTGAGAGGCTGAGGTGGGAGGATAGCTTGGGCCCAGAAGGTTAAGGCTGCAGTGAGCCAGGATCATTTCACTGCACTCCAACCAGGTCAACAGAGCAAGAGCCTGTCTCAAAAAGAAAAAGAAAAAAAAACCCTGCCTGACAAGGAATTTGAAGTAACTGTTTCAGGGAAGCTCAGTCTCCTTCAAGCAAATATGGAAAGAAAATTCAATGATATTCAGAAAACAGTAACTGACCAAAATGAAAAATGTAATAGAGAGATGAAAGAAAAAATAGAAATTCTCGAGCTAAAAATACAGTAACATAAAATGAAAAATCAAGTAGAAAATATCAGAAGCAGAATTATGCAGAAAAATCTATGAAATAAAAAGTCATTTGAAAGTATACAGTTAGAAGAAAAAAAAGAAAATGAAAATGAATGAAGAAAAGTGATGGGATTAATGGAACAGCATCAAAAGCATAAATACCAAATGATAGGTCAGGTAAGAAAAGAGGCCGGGCGCGGTGGCTCAAGCCTGTAACCCCAGCACTTTGGGAGGCCGAGGCGGGTGGATCATGACATCAACAGATCGAGACCATCCTGGTCAACATGGTGAAACCCTGTCTCTACTAAAAATACAAAAAATTAGCTGGGCATGGTGGCGTGTGCCTGTAATCCCAGCTACTCAGGAGGCTGAGGCAGGAGAATTGCCTGATCCCAGGAGGCGGAGGTTGCGGTGAGCCAAGATCGCACCATTGCACTCCAGCCTGGGTAACAAGAGCGAAACTCCATCTCAAAAAGAAAAAAAAGAAAAAAAGAAAAAGAGAAAAAGAGAAAGGAAAAGAGAAAGACAAAGGGCGGAAAGTTTGTTTGAAGAAATAATAGCAGAAAACTTCCAAATCTGGAGGAAAATGTGACATATAGATACAATGGAACACTATTCAGTGTTAAGAAATATAAAGAAGGAAATAGTGTCCTTTGTGACAATCTGGATAAACCTGGAGGCATTATGTTAAGTGGAATAAGGAAGCACAGAAAGACAGAGTCATGCACCACATAGTGGTGTTTCAGTGATTGACAAACCAAATATACTATGGTGGTCCCATAAGATTATAATACATTATTGTTACTGTAACTTTTTTATGTGTAGATATGTTTAGATACACAAAAACTCACCACTGTGTTACCATTGCCTACAGTATTCAGTAATGTGTACAAGCTTGTAGCTTAAGAACAATACGCTATACCATACAGCTTACTCCGCAGTAGGCTATACAACTTAAGCTTGTGGACGTACACTCCATAGTGTTTGCACAATGATGAAATTCCCTAACAACACATTTCTCAGAACATATGCCCATCGCTAAGCAATGCATGACTGTACCACATGATCTCTCTCATATATGGAATCTTAAAAAGTGTAACTCATTGAAACAGAGAATAAGACGGTGATTACCAGAGTCTTGCGGTGAGGTGATTGATAAGATGTTAGTTAGACAATACAGAATTTGAATTAGGAAGAATAAGTTCAAGAAATCTATTGTACAACATGGTGCCTACAGCTAATACACTGTGTATGTGGAAACTGCTAGAAGAGTAGATTTTAAGTTTTCTAACCATACACACATACAAATATGTTTGTGAAGTAATGTGTATGTTAAATAGCTCTATTTAGCCATAACATAATGTATACATATATCAAAACATTAGGTTTTCTACCATAAATACATACAATTTTTACTTGTCAATTTGAAAATAAATTTTAAAGTAAAAACAAACTCCGAGAAAAAGCATGTGGTAAAAAATAGTTGAGTATAAAGTATATGATAAACAATAATAGAGAAGAAGTTTACTGTAAAGTCAAAATAAATCATATATAGGAATAACAAAATAATAAGAGTGTAAATGCATTCCATTATAGAAATGTAAACACTTAAAAAACTTGTAATAAGTAAAAATTCAGTTGTAAAGAAAAGAAATTATGTAAAAATACATTAACTTCATTACTCTTTACTAGTAAGATAATACTATTCTAAAAATAGAATATTAAGCATATATAACTAGCTACATATTTACATGTATTTATCCAAACAATATATGCTGCATAAATTACCACAAAACAAAATAAAATAAAGAAGATACAATGTAACAGAAAAAAAAACAGAATATTACTTAAGATATGACTGCAGAATTCAAATCTATTGGTCAAATAAAAGAAAATATTTTAATTGGGCATTAGTTATCTCATTTAAGTTGTATCCGCATAGCCAAAAATATACAGAATATATGTAGCCATTAAAAAAAATGAAGCAGCTCTATAAATACTGATCAGAATAGTCTCCAAGTAAAAATGATCAGGAGTGGTATTTTCACATTTTAAAAAATTATACGTACATACAGAGAAACACGCAGATGCATGTAGTTATCTCTATAAAGATATAAAGAAAATAATTAAATATTGATTGTCTTTGAATAAGATTTGAAAAGGAGTTGAGAGAGTTACTTTCATAGGGTAAAATAAACAGGGTAAATTTGCTTTTACGTATTAAATTTTGTGCACGCACATATTTTGTCTATTCAAATAGAAATAACATTGTTTTAAGAAGTATGCCTTTCTTTTCAATCTCAAAACCATGTTCATTTCTTCAAGGGTACTTTGTAAAACATTGCAATTAAAAAAGTACATTTGTATTTATGTTCATTGTTTATCAGGCTTGCGAGGCTTTAAGATTTGCGTGGGCTAGGACAAAGTGTGTCTCCCACTGCACAGAACCTGGTCTGCAAATAAACCCTAAATCTGCGTACTTGAAAAGAATGAATGAACAGAACCAAGTGAATGGGAGTAGGTGACTGAATCTACCAAGAGATGAAAAGAATCAAATGAAAAACTTATTTATACTGGTAATGAAATACAAGTTAAAACTAAAATGTTATATTTTGCTTATCTAATTTCCAAACTTTATAATTACTAACATCCAACATTTTTGAAAGTATGCAAACAGGCATTTGCAAACATTTCAGTGTTGGAAAGAGTGTGAAATATTCAGATAAAAATTCATAAAATGGAAAAATTGAACTTAACATATAGTTTCACAAAATAAAGGCTTGGCTAGAGAAAAAAAAGAGGTATAGTCCTACAATGCAATACTATGATGCAAAGAAAACCTATTTTACAATAATAATATTTTAGAAGTTCATATTTAATAACCAAATTGCTTCTCTTCCTGAGCATAATATTTAAAAGAAAAAATGTGCACACAGACACACATGCATTGCAAAAATATTGCAAGTATATAAGGCAACAATTTGACAGAGGTTGTATATTAGTATCAGGGCTATTTGTACATTTAGATATTTTGCAGATTTGCTAAACACATATGACTTTTTAAATTGCAATATTTGCAACAAAAACATGTCATGGGTAGACTAACATCTAAATGGGAAAATAGCTTGATTCCTAACTGGCAAAAAAATGTTAATGAAATATAATTTCTATTATGAGACAGACCTAGTCCTATAAAATAATGTTTTAAAGCATTTCTTTTCTATTTTGGGTGAACAAAAAAAGAACATTTCAGACTTAAAATGTGTTGGCGTCTTGGTTTAATCTAAAGATCATGATTTTGACTCATATTGTCCTTGATTCAAATAAGGCTCTACTTCCCACCAGAGCCCAGCCTGGCCTCTCCCTACATACCAGGTTGTTTTTATGCAGATGAACAGTAATGTTACATAGCTATCTGCAAGGATAAATTCCCTTTAACTTTTCCAAGTTTCAGTTTCCATATCTGAAGTGATGATATCGATGCCAACCCCAAAAGAATTTAACAAAAATAATGCTCACAGAAATGCCTAGAACACATTCATCTTAGTGAATGTATATATACCATACATGTACAAATTGTAATTAACATAAACTGTCTATATGTAAATATAGACACAGATTGCATGCCCATAAAAATGGAGACTTATAATTACATACTAACAAATGGAAGTGCATTTTATAAAGAGAGGATTAGATATGCTTGCGAGTGGAATGTAAAAGGTCAGTATATTTTCTATTTTTTGCTGACAATTTTAAGAGTAAACAGAAGGGGTTTACAAGTTTTGATTTATTAATATCATGCAACTTATTTTTGGTTCAAAACTAGGTTTATTCTTTTAGGATGGGCAGAAATATGCAAGAAAGAAAGAAAGAAAGCCAAGATTTAAGGAAAGACTCTGAAATAAAATATGCACACACAGACTTGAAACAATCTGGTCCCAGGGTAACAAAGTAACAGGTTTTTCTCCACACATTTCCCCCACCCCCAGACAGGCACTGAATCCCAGTATGCAAACAAAAGGGACATATTGTAGAGGTGATTCATACAGCTGGGGAGACAAAAGGCTCTACCAGCCAAAGCCAACATTTAACAACGGCCTATAACGGCAAACTTGTTTCTCTCTTTTTGAGGAAAAGTGGCATGTTTGAATAAGTGACATATTCTTTAAAGTTTCCATTTTTAAACATTAACTAATATACCTCAAAATAACCACCAACTTTCCTTTTTTTTTTTTTTTTTACAGAAACCCAGTTTTTCATAAATATCTGTCTGTGCTTTCATCTACATATGTGCTGCTATCTTTCCATAAACTCAATCACAGTGTAATTTAGTCTGTATGGGTAAATGTAGAAAGGCTCTCAGATGGCTTAGAAGAAATAGAACAAAATTAGTTTGGATTTTTTTCCAAGTGGATTGTCACAATCTGCGCATGTTATTTCCCTTATCGTTACATTTATGCAACACTCAGATTCCCTTTCCTCCTTTATCTATCTCCTATTTAAGATAAACACGGGAAAAATTAAGTGGGTTTAATCACCTCTACATTCTTCATAAACATTACACAAAGCTAAGAGACTGTATGTTTGAATGGCTGTTATTGGTTTAAATTTGGCACGTGACATTGAAACGATGTGTCCTCTGTTGCGCCCAGGAAAATCTTAACAATCTCAATCAGAGTTCCAGGCACAGATAGGCAGGGGAGTTTGTCGGTTTTTGTTTTTTTTTTTTTTTTTTTTTTTTTTTCCTGTGCTATGTTTTAACATTCCAGAATCTGGTCTCTGTCAAGATCATCCTTCAAAGGAGCCTCCATTTTAACACAGCTGCCACTAAATACAGGAATTAAAGCAGCTTGTTTATAGAAATGTGCTTAGTCTCATTTCTAAGGAAATTTTTGTTTGACATTATACTTAGGGTATTTTGTTAAACCATAATTATTTACCATTAACAAACACAACACAATTAATTACATGTTAATCTCAAAGTCACAATAGAAATTATTTCTTCCAGGTAGCTCCAAGGTGGCCTCCAAAAGTGGAGGCTCTCGCACTGAGTGTCACTCTAATAAAAGGATGGCACATAGGATTTAAACACCATTTTCCCAACTAATGGCAATGTTGTTGAAAACACTTGAAGTAATTAGATTCAAAGACATTTCTAATTCTTCTACATTTAATTAATTTCTCCCTGTGTGTGCCTCCTAAACCTTCTAAACCTCCTAAACCATAAGAATTTACATTTTTATTACGAATATTTTCCAAAATGAATACCAATTACACATTTGTGCTCCATTTTCTCTCTTACTAGCACTCCCTTTGGAGCAGAGGTCTTGCCTCTTTGTCTTCCATACCCATGTTTGAAAAACAGAGCTAGCCAGGTGCAGTGGTGTGCACCTGTAGGCACAGATTCTCAGGAGGCGGTGGCAGGAAGATCACTTGAGCCCAGGATTTTGAGATTGCAGTGAGCTGTGATTGCACCACACTGCACTCCAGCCTGGGCAGCAGAGCAAGACCCTTTCTCAAAACCAAACCAAACATTGCTAGAAGAGCAGTCTTTAAATTCAATAAATTATCTGCTGTATGGTAATATGGTTTAGAGCCCACAGCCACTTCAGATGTTCAGAAATCCTCACCAACTTAACTTCATTTTTTAATTTTTTCATTGTCATATAATAGTTGTACATATGTTGGAAGGCACATTTAATATTTTGATACCTGTAATATATATACTGTGTAATGATCATATCAGAGTGATTGGGATATTCAAATATTTGTCTTTTTTCTTAACAGAAACATTGTAATTCTTCTTTTCACCTATTTTGAAATATACAGAGATTATTGTTTGTTATAATTTTCCTACTGAACTACCGAAGATTAGAACTTGTTCCTTCTATCTAACTGTATTTTTGTACTGACTATAATTTCACCAGGGACCTCCATTTCTGGTAGAAAGTGGATGAATAACACCAGCATTTTAGATCCAATATGACCTAGTCACTTCCAGGTTAATGTCGTTTCCTTGGAGAAAATACTCAGCTTTTTGGGATTTCTCTACATGCTTCCTTCCTTATCTTTCAGCAAATGGCACCTGAGTTTAGAAGAGGCTTGCATATGGCTTAGCAGTGGAAGAGACAGCTGAAAAGAAACAGGGCGTCGGGCGTGGTGGCTCAAGCCTGTAATCCCAGCACTTTGGGAGGCCGAGGCGGGTGGATCACAAGGTCAAGAGATCGAGAACATCCCGGTCAACATGGTGAAACCTCGTCTCTACTAAAAATACAAAAATTAGCTGGGCATGGTGGCGCGTGCCTGTAATCCCAGCTACTCGGGAGGCTGAGGCAGGAGAATTGCCTGAACCCAGGAGGCGGAGGTTGCGGTGAGCCGAGATCGCGCCATTGCACTCCAGCCTGGGTAACCAAAGCGAAACTCCGTCTCAAAAAAAAAAAAAAAAAAAAAAAACAGGGCAAATAGGCAGTAATGCTCCAGTGAGGTCATCCAGCATCCAGATCCCTCAGAGCGTTTTTCTAATCTGCATGGTCAAAGCTAACTTGCCAGCATGCCGTCCTTATTCTAGCCTGTAAGAAAGGAAAATGAGAAGTAGTGGAGAGTGTCAAATTTCCTACTTGGTGATATGAACTGGAAGTTGTGTACATATTTACTGTTTAAATCCAGCTGACTGGAACATACTGGGTTCAGTAAGTTTCAAAACTCATTCTGATAGCAGAGTTATTTACATGAATAGCTAAGTACTATGTAACAAAAAAGTTTTTTTTAATGTGTGAAAATAATACCTAACAAAAGTTGTTTAAGAAGGAAGAATCGGCCGGGCGCGGTGGCTCAAGCCTGTAATCCCAGCACTTTGGAAGGCCGAGGCGGGTGGATCACGAGGTCAAGAGATCGAGACCATCCTGGTCAACATGGTGAAATCCCATCTCTACTAAAAATACAAAAAATTAGCTGGGCATTGTGGCGCGTGCCTGTAATCCCAGCTGCTCAGGAGGCTGAGGCAGGAGAATTGCCTGAACCCAGGAGGTGGAGGTTGCGGTGAGCCGAGATTTCGTCATTGCACTCCAGTCTGGGTAACAAGAGCGAAATTCCATCTCAAAAACAAAACAAAAAAAAAAAAAAGAAGGAAGAATGGATACATCTTGAGGAATTAGGTAAAGTCTTTCAGAGCATGGCTCTTAAAAAATGAACTAAATGGGTTATATTTAATTGATTTATTGAACCTATTTAGTGAGTCTCAGCAACGTAAGTAATGAGAAGCTAGGTAACTCGAACAAAACAATTACAATACCTTTCCTAATGGGGGTTACTAATTACTAATTTGACTATACTTTCCTTGCATGACCAAAATTATATAAAATGGTGAAACCTGGGGTATTTTGGGACACATTTTCTTTTTTTTTTCTTTTTTCTTTTTCTTTCTTTTTTTTTTTTTGAAACAGAGTTTCACTCTTGTTACCCAGACTGGAGTGCAATGGCACTATCTCGGCTCACCAGCCTCTGCCTCCTGGGTTCAGGCAATTCTCCTGCCTAAGCCTCCTGAGTAGCTGGGATTACAGGCACGCGCCACCATGACCAGCTAATTTTTGTATTTTTAGTACAGACGGAGTTTCACCTTGTTGACCAGGATGGTCTCGATCTCTTGACCTCGTGATCCACCTGCTTCGGCCTCCCAAAGTGCTGGCATTATAGGCGTGAGCCACCGCGCCCGCCCAGGACACATTTTCTTAAGGTTCAAAGTTCTGTAATATACTGAAATGGAAATACTACTTACCATATGCTACACTTTCAAATCAGCGGGTTAATACGGTGTAACATAGCAAACAAATATTAAGAAAAACAAGTTTGTATGGTTTGAGTCAGTTATCTTTGGTTATAGATAACTTTTGGCTGAAAACAACTAACAGAGACTTTAGATGTGATACAAGAGTTTACAAAAAAATTACCTAAGACCTTAAGGTTATCGACTCCCAACTCCGTCTCTTTTTGTTGATTTTTAGGCTTTTTATTCTTGCCTCATGGACTCATCATCAGTCTTTTAGTTATTTATTTTGAACAGTAAAACAAAAGCATACACAAAACCTCCTTAGAAGACCTAAGTTTCTGCTTTCTTGAAGAAAACTACAAGAAAAGTTAGGAAAATAGGTATCTTGAAAAAAGAGATATTTCTATGACTAACTTACATCAGTAATGACTAGACTGACACTCAAGAGTGGGGTATATTTGCCATTCTAATTAAGTCAAGGTTTATATATGAAGTAAGTAGAGGGAAAATGTCTTTAAGGTAAGCAAATGCTGGATTCTTCCATGGCTATGTAACCTCTGAAATCATGGCCTTAATGTGCCTTGATAATTCTCAGACAATTTGAAGGTTATTTCCAATCTCCACTGCCCACTTCCTCCATAGGTAACTCACTTCATCAGTGATGCCATCTCTCTCCTTAATAAACAGTATTCTCTTTCTACTGCCTCTTTGTTCTTGGAATTACTAGTCTCTCTCATAATTAAAATACATAAATCTCTTCTTATTCCAATCATGGATTCTAACTACCTTGCAATTTTTCTCTTTTCCTCGATGGCCAAGTATTTCTAAAGTGTAATTCTTACTCATTGCCTCTGCTCATTTACTCCCCTTTAATTTTCTAACCCTAATCAGTATGACCTTTCCTCCCATGAAAACAACAAACGTGTTATTACTGAAGTCCACAGTGGCCAACGATCCTAATGTTTCAAATGAAATGCACAATTTGCTCTTCTTGTAAAATCTGAGTACTGTGTGGCATTTAACTCTGCCTACTCCTCTTGCTGAAATTCTAGCTTTCTTTGGCATCTGATAACATTTATTGGATTTTCTCATACTCTTCTGGCCACATCTTGGTCATTTTAATAATTTTTATATTCTCTTTGTATTTCTCCTCCATTGATGCAGGATAAGAACATGATAAAAATATTCTACCTTATGTGTGTTGCTATGTTATAAATAAGATACAATTGATTTTATTAGGCCGTTACATTCCCCTATCACTTTTAAGTGAACGTGACATTCACCTGGACATGATTCTCAATAATACTGAAGACCAAGATGGTAAGTAGATACCTTATTTCATCACATAGACAAATACTGTGAAAGTATGATTCAGAAAGTTGTTAAATATTCAGTCAAGCATAAAGAAAAAAGAAGGGGATCCTCAGGTGATAGTAGCAAATAGAAAACTCAAAACCAGATGAACCAATCTTAAAGTGATTCAATTGTGTCATGAGTGCTTCAACAATCCTTGAGGGTTAAAATCTAACACAAATATATGGAAAGAAAATGTGGCCTCTCATCTCTAGAAAGTTGAAAGCTTAAACAAAGTCATCTGAGTGTGGTTGAGATCCGGGAAGTGTTGCTGAGGCATTATTAAAAAAAATAGACAAAAAAACCCTATGTACTGACCTGGAAAAGTGTTTGTAAAATCTTGCTACATACCAAGGAAAAAAGAAAAGAAAAACCACCCTAAGAGATAGAATATCAAGGCCTACTGCATGACCAAGCATGGAGTCAAATATGTATTGCCTACGTGATACTAGGACACATTTCAGGAAGTTAACTTAACTCTACTTGAGGATGACTGAAAGCCCTAAATCCCTTATTGATGCACACATTTTCCCACAGCAGTTTGTATGGAACGTTCACAGACCTCTGCAAAGCTCACAAGAGAAAATTACAAACCTCAAAAGAAATAAGCCCCCTAAAATCAATACATTGAATATGATAGAAGAAATTTATTTCTCCAGCTCTTCATCCATCTGATAAATGTTTATCAGATGACCACTATAAACTACAGAGTTTTCAAGGAATAGCGTATACAGAGGTAAACAGAGTGATGAGATGAAGACATTAAAGAAGGAAAAGAAACTATAGCAAACCAGGATAAGAGGAGGAGGAATAGGAGGAGAAGGGTAAGAATCATACAAGAGAAAATCTGTAATAAGAATTTACTCCCTGAAATTAAAACGTAATGGACACATGTTCACTTCAGGGGTATACATAATACAATTGGAAGAATACAGAGATTAGCTTGGCTTCTCCTCAAGAATGGCATGCGATTATGTGAATATTGTTATATAATTTTTAGCATCAATTTTTAAGTCTGATAAAGATAGCACTAAAAAGAAATCTACAGAATAATATCACCAATGAATATTGGTGAAAAATCCTCATACAATATAATCAAATATAATTGCACAGGAAAACAAAAATATTTTAATACAAACAAAGAATGCCAGGATGGTACAGTATTAGATATTTTATTATATTTTACTATATTAATATATCTAAAGAGAAAACTCATAAGAATGTCTCCAGTTAGGATGAAATGTGCTAGATAAAATTCAAAGTCCATGTCTGCTAAAAATCACTTAGTAATTTAGTAAATAGGTGAATGCAACGAAATACTGTGTTACTTATACATACCAGAAGGGTCAAAACAAAACAAAACGCCAAGTTTTGTATAAGATGTGGAGCAACAAGAACTTTCCTGCACTGTTGAAAAATGATATGTCAGAAAGTGCTAAGGCTGAAGATTTCCATAACCTATGGACCCACCAGTTCCACTCTTGGGAATGTCATTGACCAAGATGCACTTAATATTTCCCTCAGCTTGACTAAACTTTAGATAGAGTTCTTCCTTACTCTAGATGGCTGACCTCCCTTTCCTTAGAGCATTTACTTTGGAAAACTTGTAATTATAAATTCTTTCTCTGCCTTTGTCAGGTGAATAGTTTGCAAATATTTTTCTCCTTTTCAACTGACTGTATTTTCACTTTGCTGATCCCTTTCTTTGCTGCTTGTTTCCTTTGCTGTTCAGAAGCTTATCAGTTTGATATAATTCCATTTCGTCTGTGCTTTTGAGGTCTTAGCCATAAAATTTTTGCATAGGCCAGTGTCCTTAAGTATTTTTTCCTGCTTTCGTCTAGAACTTTTATAATTTTAGGTCTTATGTATAAGTCATTAATTCATCTTAAGTTGAATTTTTTTAGATGATGAGACATAGGAGTTCAGGTTTTTTCTTCTGCATATGGATATCCAGTTTCCCCACCACCATTTATAGAAGTGTGTCCTTTACCCAATGTATATTCTTAGTGTCTTTCTCTAAAAAAATCATCAATTGGCTATAAATATGTAGATTTGTTTCTGGATTATCAGTTCTGCTTTATTGGTCTATGTGTCCCTTTTTATGCCAATTCCATGCTATTTTGGTTATTATAGCCTGGTAATATATTTTGAAGTCAGGTAATATGATGCCACCAGCTTTGTTGTTTTGGGGATTGCTTTGGGTATTCTGGTTCTTTTTGACTTTCATACAAATTTTAGAATTGCTTTTTCTGTTTCTGTGAATAATGACATTGGCCGTTTGATAAAAACTGCATTGACTCTATAGATTTTATGGGCATTTTGACAATATTGATTCTTTCAATCCATGAGCATTTGTTTGGGTCATCTTAAATTTCTTTCATTAGCATTTTGTAGGGTTTTTTTAATGTAATTTAAAAAAAAAAAAAAAAACCTCTTGCCAGTTATACACCTAGAACTGTCTTTCTCCAGGACCTAGAAGACATATCTATTTGAAATTTAATCCACATTTAGTCAACTGGGAGACATGTCTCCAAGTGCCTACTGGAGGGTAGAAGCCTAATATCAGTGGGTCCCTACTTCCAAGTTATCCAGCTGTCTGCTATGGTAAAGACAGATAATTGGGTATGACCTGTTGGCAAACACACATGACCTACAAACCTCCTATACCTGCTCTTAATAACTCTCCTATCTACATATTATTTTAGTGGAATTGAGTTTAGACTATGCTCTGCTCTCTATATATATTGCAATAGCCTTGAATAAAGTCATCCTTACCCGTTTAACTTTATCTGGTGCAAGTTTTGCCTTGACATTCCCAACAGAAATGCAAACATGTATACTCCAAAAGGACATGCACTAGAATGTTCATAGAAGTACTCTCCAAAATAACCCCAAACTTGAAAGTAGCCAACTGTCAGTCAACACTTGAATGAATACATAAGTCATGATATATTCACAAAATAATACTATTCAATAATAAAAAAGTCTACAACTTCAGGGAAGCATAATATCAAATGAAAGAGGCAAAATAAGCCAGTAACAGATGAATACATTCTATTTTATTTGGTAATTCATACAAATTACCAAAACAAGTGGAGCTTATCTATCCTCTTAGAAATCAGGCTCATTACTATCCTTGGTGGAGAGGGTAACAGAGGATTACTCAAGAGGTGCTGGTCATATTCTGTTTCTTCTTCAAAGTGCTAGTTACATGATTGTGTTCAGAATGTGAAAATTCAGCAAATTGTCTAGTTCTGAAAGATGCACTTTTCTTTATGGATATTACTCTTAGCATTTTTAAAAGTCACCCAGGGATCTTGTTAAGCATGCAGATTTCAGTGTCACATTTCTAGAGCTTCTGATTTAGCAAATCTAGGATGGGACTAGGATAGGAGCATTTTAACAAGCAGGTGGTCTTGGCACACTTTGGAAAATGCTGTGTTTAAGGGCTGTAAGGTAATGAAACTCTAATTACATTTGTCAAAGAACCAATGAGAAAAAAATAGACATAGTAACATTTAAATGTGACAGAGAAAAAAATTATGGAATGAAACTCTACCAACTCCAGCATTTGGGTATATTTTTGTAAATAAAGAGATGCAGTTTAGTAAACAAAGTAAAAAGCAATTTCTCCTCCACCCTAATACCAAAATTATACCAATTTTGCAAGATTTTCTTGATCATTTATGGTTTAGGAGAGGGGGTATCGCTATGGCAATGCAACAAGAAACATGGCAACCTACATTTAGCACCTGAGTGGAGATTGAGCTGAGTGTGATGTAAATCCGTCATCCCTCCATCCGCAGGATTGGCTTGGCCATTCTATTATCCCTTCTATCCTTCAGTCACTCCCACAAACGTTGCAGTGAATAGGAATTTGGCCAAGCATGCTGTGAATAGTGTGTCACAAACCTCTTCTAAAGGTAACTACACTAAGCTGCAGCTTCTTAGGACTTATCATCCCATTAATTCAATTCTGAGAGAAGAGACTCCAGACAACAATAGGAACAAGGCCAATACAGCAATACCTGTTCTAGGTTTAGGTGGGTGCATTATCTGAGCCACACTGGGCTACTCCAGCAAAGAGATAACTAACCAAGACCTTGTTTTATTTACATGACTCACCAATGATCAGTAAATTATTGAAACAGTTTTGTAAATACTCTAAAAAAATGGATAAGTAAATTATACATGTCTGTAGAGCATAAAACAACATCAAAAAATATAATTTGTTGCTGCAGGTAAGAATAAAATTTCTAAATACTCACTTGGGTGATGATTCATAAAGCTATTCTTTTTTCAACTTTTTTCCTGACTTATTTCCTCCCTCATTCTCCCTACACAATATCTTGTATTTTCTCTATAATAAATGTTGAATTCACTGATTCACTAGTCTACAGTTTTTCTGGTTTATCGTTTGACCCATTTTAAAACTAATGGATTTGTGTTTGCCACTTTTAAATCCTCAGATATCTTCCCTGAATCATGTGATTTTTTTCCCCTCTTTTGCTGTCACTTTGGTTTTGAAAGAAGTAAATCAATACTGTGGCTTAGAAAGCCCTGGCAGTACCGTCGGTAAATATATTGCATTCAGTTACTTTTGCTCACTAACTGTTGCTTGATATAATACTAGAGCATCCTCTGCTGCACCAGGAAAAAAAAATGCTATTTTGAGCTATGAACCACGTATTGATTTCTTTTAAAATATAATTTATATTTTATGCATTGCATCTAACCTTGTTATTTTTGTGATTTCATGGAAAAATCTCCATTTTCTCATTTGTGTATAATAGAGGAAGCCTTCTCCACAGGTGAGGAGTTGTTTTTGTTTCTCCTGCTTATATTCTGGTAAGTTCCACATATAGTCATTTAATTAATTTTACTTCTTAATGTCTCATGCATATGTTCCAAAACACATCCATAGAGTCAGAAAGCCTATGCGGACTCTGACACATTTCAACCTCTCTGAGTCTGTTTCCTCACCTATCAAAGAAAAATATTCACAATAAAACTGTATTGTGGTACCAGCAATCAACAAGATAAGGCAAACAACATGTAAACTGAAAAGCAACCTGCAATTGCCAGTCAATCCCGCATCATCCAAAGTTAAGCAAAGATTGTGTCACAAGAAGGATAGGTGGGATTCCTCCAGCTACTCAGTTGTCTACTGTCTCTTACAAAGGTGGAATTTGTCTAGGGCCATACCACCTGTATTAGCCCGTTTTCACGCTGCTGTAAAGATTATCACCTGAGACTAATTTACAAACCAAGGAGGTTAAATTGACTCACAGTTCCACATGGCTAGGGAGGCCTGAGGAAACTTACAATCACATTAAAAGGGGAAGCAGGCATCTTTTTCACAAGGCAGAAGAAAAGACAGAGCTAAGGGGTAAAAACCCCTTATAAAACCATCAGATCTCATGAGAACTCACTCACTGTCATGAGAACAGCACGAGGGGAAGCTACCCCCACGACCCAATCACCTCTCACTAGGTCTCTTCCTTGCAATGTGGGTATTAAAACTCAAAATGAGATTTGGGTGGGGACACAAAGCCAAACCATATCACCTGGATGTTCCTGATCTGGTTTGACCTTAGAAGCTAAGCATGATTACGTCTGGTTAGGACTGAGACGAGAGACAAAGGAGGAAGTCCTTACAAAGTAATCAGTTGGATTAGCCACATTTATGCACCTATATTCAAAAAGATAAGAGCTTCATGAGAAAGTTTTCAATTCAGGAAATATATAATGCCACAAAAATTCTGGTCTCCAAGCCCTGAGGGGCTCAACCTACCCTGATTTTCAAGTCAATTTTCACTTCTGATGAGCACAAATACTCTCTCAAGCCCCTTTGCATCCTTGTCTTAGCCTCCCTTCCCTCATTTTCAGCAAACAATTTCTCCCATTATATACTATTTTAAAAATAAAAGAATGTGGATAAGAAACCCCACACTCTACCACCACCTAACTTACCAGTGTGCCTCCATTCAGTGTCCCTCTTTCTAGCTAGAAAGTAAGCCCTGGCTGGGCGCGGTGGCTCAAGCCCCTAATCCCAGCACTTTGGGAGGCCAAGGTGGGTGGATCACGAGGTCAAGAGATCGAGACCATTCTGGTCAACATGGTGAAACCCCGTCTCTACTAAAAATACAAAAAATTAGCTGGGCATGGTGGTGCGTGCCTGTAATCCCAGCTACTCAGGAGGCTGAGGCAGGAGAATTGCCTGAACCCAGGAGGCCGAGGTTGCGGTGAGCCGAGATTACGCCATTGCACTCCAGCCTGGGTAACAAGAGCGAAACTCTGTCTCAAAAAAAAAAAAAAGAAAGAAAGAAAAGAAAAAAAACAAAGAAAGTAAGCCCTATAATTCCAGCCTGCCACTTTCTACCACAAAACACCTGTGAACGCTTAAAAATGGTAAAGTTACCTCGTCCTAAAAACAATAAAAAAAAACTTTTACCTGGACAGGAATCTTCGACTAGAAATTTACCTTTCTTCTTTCTCTTCACAGCCAAATTTCTTCAGATTCAATGCTTAATATCTCCGCTTCTTAATAGCGTACTCATTCTTCAACCCACTGCAATCTGGCCTCTTCCTACCACACAACCAACGGATCTCTTCTCTTTAAAGCAAATGGAAACTTTTCAGTCCGTATCTTCCTTGATCTCACCATGGCTTCTGTTTTTGTCATTTTTCCTCCTTCATTTTTAAAATAATTTATTGACATGAAATTCATCATGAATTTTCAATGAACAGTTTAGTGGCATTCAGTACGTTTACAATGCTGTGCAACAACTCTCTCTAACTAGTTTTAAAACATTTTCTTCCGTCCAAAGTAAAATCTATCATACGTTAAATAGTTTCTCAATTCCACCTCCTCCCCTAAGGCCCTGTCAACCACCACTTTGCATTCTGTCTCTCTGGAATTAACTAGTCTAGATTTTTATATAAAAGGGATTATACCATCTGTGGCCTTTTGTGTCTAGCTTCTTTCACTTGGCATAATGTTTTCGAGGTTCATCCATGTTGTAGCTTGTGTTAGTACTTCATTTCTTATTACAGTGGAATAATATTCCATTGTATGTACATACAACAGTGTGTTTATTCATTCATTTCCCTCCCTCTTGAAACACTCTCTTCCTTTGGCTTGCGGGACACCACAGTTTTCCTTTTACTTTTGCAAGCATAATACTTAGCATAGTATTTTGGAGGTTTGTCTATCTTTTTGCTTATAGCAATGCTTTATTCTTTTTTATGGTTAAATAATATATTCCGTTGTATTCATATCCCAAAACATATGTATGCATTCCCCCAACATTTTAAAACCTATATCTCAAAATAAGCAATGGGGAAAAGATGCCCTATTAAAAAAATAAATGATGCTGGAATCACTGGCTACCATAAGCAGAAGAATAAAATGACCCCTATCACCATATAAAAATTTAACTCAAGATGGATTAGAGACACAAATTTAAGACCTCAAACTATGAAAATTCTTGAAGAAATCCTAAGAAATACTCTTCCTGATACCAGCCTTAACAAAGCATTTGTGGCTAAGTCTTGAAAAGCAATGGCAACACAAACAAAAATTGATGTGTGACCTAATTAATTAAGTTTACAGACAACCTACAGAATGGGAGAGAAATTTTGCAAACTACACACTCAACAAAGATCTAAAACACAGAATCTATAAGAAACTTAAATCTATAAGAAACTTAACTACAAGAAATTTAACTTAAGAAACTTAAACAATTCAAGAAGGAGAAAACAAATGGCTCCATAAAAAACTGGGTAAAGACAAGAACAGACATTTCACAAAAGAAGACATACAAGTGGCCAACAAACATACAAAGAAATGCTCGTCATTATTAATAATCAGAGAAATGCAAATCAAAATCATAATGTGATGCCCTCTCATACCTGTCCGATGGCTGTTATTAAAAAAAAAAAAAGCAACAGTTGTTGGTGATGCTACAAAGAAAAGAACACACTTGTACACTGTTGGTGGTAATGTAAATTAATTTAGCCACTGTGGAGAGCAGTTTGGAGATTTCTTAAAGAACTAAGCGTTGAGCTACCATTAGTTGCAGCAATCCCATTACTGGAAATTTATTTCCCAAAGGAAAATAAATTATTCTACCAGAAGAATAGGGTCATGCACCCATATGTTCAACACAGTGCTATTCAAAATAGCAAAAACATGGAATGAACCCACGTGCCCATCAGCAGTGGAGTGAATAAAGTAAATGTGGTACATATACACCATGGAGTATGATGCAGATATAAACAAAGAATAAAATCGTGTCCTTTGCAGCAACATAGATGCAGCTGGAGACTATTCCACTAAGTGAACTAATGCAGAAACAGAAAAAGAAATGATGAATCATCTCACTTGTAAATGGGAGGTAAACATTGGGTTCACATGGACATCAAGATGGGAACAAAAGACCATGGGAACCACTAGAGAGGACAGAGAGGGAAAAGGGCAAGGACTAAAAACCTACCTATTGGGTACTAGGCTCACGACCTGGGTGACGGATTCAATAACGTCTCAAATCTCAATGTTCTCAAACATCATGCAACATACCTTTGTAACAAACTTGCACACGTACACCCTGATTCTAAAATAAATGCCAAATAAGAAAAAACTAAACATACAAAACCTATATATCTCTCCAAGATATTTCTTCTGAACTCCAGATCCATATATGGAACTGGTGTTGGATATTTTCACTAGTCAATCATGCATATACCTGCCATACACATACAGACAGTCCCCAACTTATGATGGTCCCAATTACAAAGTTTCAACTTTATGATGATGAGGAAGTGATATGCATTCAGAACTTGTACTATACATGTTTAATTTTTTTCTAAGCTAGTGTTATGCTGTGTGAGTCTCTCCTGAGATATTAGGCAGAGGAAGAGAACAGCAGCTCCAAGTCAGCTACATGATCATGAGGGTAAACAACAGAGACTCTACAGATTTTGCTCAACTATAGGCTCCTGTGGTTTCTCAGAACAGTTAAGGCAGTTTAGGCTAAGCTGTAATAGTCAGTAGCTTACTTATATTACATGCATTTCAACTTACAATATTTTAATTTACGATGAGTTTATCAGGATATAACGCTATCATAAGTCAAGAAGTATCTTAACTTCAAATACAACATAAAAGACCAGTGTCACTATATTTTCCAAAAAGTTGTGCTTCCTTTTACATATCCACTCTCGGTAAATGACACTGCCATTGGCCCCATTATCCAAGTTAAAAACCTAAGTGTTACCCTTGATCCATTATTCTCCCTCCTCTCCCATATTCAATCACCAAATCTTATTCAGTTTATCTCTTTAATATATTTTGAATCCAATGACTTTACTCCAATTCCATCAGCATTAACCTTGTCCAAAACACCACCCTCTCTTCTATAAATAAATCAAGTGCTTCTTAGCTGATTCCATACCTCCAGGCACAGTCTATTTTCCAATTGCAGTCAGTGTGATTTTGTGATATACAGCTCTTGTTGTCCCAACTCTATGATAAAGAAATGTCCTCCCTAGCTCCATATTGCCCTCAGGATGAAGTACAATACAATCTCTTTAAAAATGCATCCTAGACACTTCAAGACTTGCTTCTGCTTACTCCTCTTTCCCCATGTCCAGCCACTTTTCCCTGAATTCTGCATTCTATGCACAATAGCTTTTTAGGTTTTGAACAGGCTACAACTGTACAACCTCTTTTTTTAAAAAAATGTATTTGCCCAAGCAGTTTACTCTGTCCAGAACACTCTCCGCACACAAATACACAACCACACAACCACTTTCATCTTATGGATTTTTTTTCATTTCTGAAAGGTCAAGTACATTCTTTTTGCCTTCATCGTAGATTTTATTCAGATTCTCTTTTGGTCCACCTGTATCTGACTACTCCACAGAGTAATGTGTTTTAGCACAGGGTATGGTTAGCTGCCCTGTCTTTATCTCAAACTGATGATTCTCTGTTCTGGCTTAGCAGAGACCATCTGTTTTTGCATCTTTTTTGAGAATGGTAAAGTGCAGTGTTCTAAAAGGTTTTTTTTTTTATTATTTCTGAATAAAAATATTTTTCAAATTATGCCTTTATTTCACAGGCGTGAAGATGTATTTTAAAGACTGGGGCTGAATCTTAATTAGAGACTCCTGTGCTCCCACTTATCTTTCCCTCATCATTCCTCAAAGCCAGTTTATGTTAGAAAGATACACCCAAGATGGAAAGTTTTTCCATGATGTTCTTGCAAGACTTTGAGCTTTGAAAATTTAAATTAAAAGACTGTGATGAAAAAGAAAAAGAAAAAAAAAGCACCACACCGACTCTGTTAGCTGATTAAAATTAAAATTGTATTCTTTATTGCCAAAAGGAAGTCTTCCTATAACATGGTTTGGACAAAGATCATATAACAGTTTTTACCTACTTCCTATGGGCTGAATGTTTCTGTCCCCCCTGAAATTTATTTGTTAAAACATAATCCCCAATGTGACAGCATTAAGAGATGAGGCCTTTTGGGAGATGATTAAGTCATGAGAATAGATCTCTCATGAATGAAATAGGTACAATGAAGGAGGTCATTTGCCTTTCCTGCCTGTGAGAAAGCAGCGAGGAGGTTACATCTATGAAATAGAGAGCAAGGTCTTGCCAAACCAAATTGTCTGGCACCTCGACCTTGGACTTTCCAGCCTCCAGCACTACAAGAATTGAAGTTACGTTGTTTCTAAATTGCCCAATGTAAAGTAGTTTATTGTAACAGCCTGAATGACTGAAGATAATATTCATGATTTTGCGTGTTTTAAATACATCTTTATGAAAGATGGTGAACTAGAAAATGCAAAGAAAAAAGATTTTCTATTTTTAGTAGAGGCGGGGTTTCGCCATGTTGATCAGGCTGGTCTCGAACTCCTGACCTCAGATAATCCACCCTCTTTGGCCTCCCAAAGTTCTGGGATTCCTGGCGTGAGCTACCACACCTGTAGTCTTAGCTATTTTGGAGGCTGAGGCAAGAGCATCACTGGAACCCAGGAGACCAGAGTTGCAGTGAACCGAATCGAGCCGCTGCACTCCAGCCTGGGCAACACAGTGAGACACCATCTCAAAAAAAAAAAAGAAGGAAAAAAGGTAAAAAGTTTTTCTAAAATATTTTGTGGAAATCTTCAAAGAAACAGAGTAAAATACTGGCTAGGAAACAATATATCAAAAGTGCTAAGTAGGTATTAGTGTAATGGTAAAAAATAGTAAATAAAATTGGAAATGAAAACTATGATTTCATAAGTCAGTTTGTGTAAAATAATAAAATAGACAGTTCTACTGGCGAAAAAGAACTAGACTTTTTCTTAAACGAGCCACATTTCTGAATCACCCACATGTGACTTTTAAAAAGTTTAGTGTTCTTGGCATGTGAAACAAAGTTAACAGCACTGTTTCATCTTTTTAAAGTCCACAAAAGACACATTAACATATTCTATAATTTAACATTTAAAAATTGCCTTGGATTATGTAAGTCTCATAGGAAATAAATCCTACTAGGGACACACTAGGATGTAATGGGAAGAATCTCATATCAGTGGTCAAGTAACTGAAATTCAAGCTCAAGACGTACAACTATGTAACCTCAAATAAGTCACCCAGCTTCCGGTTTCTTTGTGCCACATTTTCTTCTCCTATGAAATAATAAGTGGGTTGGACTAACTGGTCTCCAAGGTCTCTTTCAGCTCAAACTCGAGTATGGAATAAAATTGAAAAGCAAATGTACTTTTCACTAAAATAATTACTTACTACTGAGTATAATTGCTTCCTTTTGGTAAAAGGACATGCTCATTATACTTATTTTTATGTATACAGTGCTGGTTCCTATTTACACAGTGTGCCTCTAAAGCGAGGTGATGTTTTTTGAACAAACATTGAAGTACTTATTCTTGCAAATGACTCTAGTCACATCTTAGATGGCTAAATCCAGAGGGTGTAGACTTATTCTACTGATGCTGTGATTGATTAGTTTGAAACTGTTAAAATGATCTCTTGAGGTCAGACGGAATAGCACATACCTGTAGCCCCAGGTACCCAGGAGGCCAAGATGAGTAAATCCCTCGAGCCCCAGAATTTGAGATGGAGTGAACTATGATTGTGCTTGTAACAGACACTGCACTCCGGCCTGAGAAACACAGCAAGATTCTGTATCTAAACCAATAAATGAAGTAAAGCAATAAAAATGCCTTACCCAATATATTCCCCAGTGTATTCTGAACTGTAAATATACATTTTAATCTTAGTATTGCATGCATTTATTCACTTGTTAAGGATATCCTCACTAGAGATGTTTTAATTTTTGACTGTATTTTTTTATTAATAACGAGACATCTTTCATAATCAGTATTGGACTTGAAGATAGAGTGATAAGGCTGGGTAATATGGCAGTTGATTGCTAAAATGTGCAATTTAATTATAACATAAAAAGATAAATTTTCTTGTGTGGCTGATAAAATAGTAATTGTTAAAAATAATCTCAAAAAGGCCAGGTGCGGTGGCTCAAGCCTGTAATCCCAGCACTTTGGGAGGCCGAGGCGGGTGGATCACGAGGTCAACAGATCGAGACCAACCTGGTCAACATGGTGAAACCCCATCTCTAATAAAAATACAAAAAATTAGCTGGGCATGGTGGCACGTGCCTGTAATCCCAGCTACTCGGGAGGCTGAGGCAGAAGAATTGTCTGAACCCAGGAGGCGGAGGTTGCGGTGAGCCGAGATTGTTCCATTGCACTCCAGCCTGGGTAACAAGAGCAAAACTCTGTCTCAAATAATCATCATCATCATCATCATCATCATCTCAAAAGAGGAATTATAAATGTGGCTTGAAAAATTGCAGCCACAATTTTTCTATTCTATTCTACTCTATTTGTTCTAAATACAAATAAAAATTGTATTTAGAATAAATGCATTCCCATGGGAATACTGCAAAGCATAGCCTTGTCTAATTTTATAATTCTACTACAGTTTGTTTTAAAAAAATCAGTTTCATTACTTTGTATATAGACATATTTATAATAAAATTAAATCTGTTATTGAAAGAACATACACACACACACACACGACATGATTTGCTAGTTTTGAAATTTCAATTTCAAAATTTATTCTATTACTCTTTTCCTTAAATAATCTTCATCTCCTATGTCCAGGATAAATATTTAAATAAATTATCAAAAGGAAATTTAAAAGGTTCCTGAGCAAAAGTATCTTTAAGCTTCACGTAAGAATAGATACGAAATAGAAACTTATTCCTATAGCCTGGATACTGGGGAACTCTTTCTTCCCTTTCTTGTCAATACTGTGGTAAGTTCTTTACCAGACTGGATTAAACTGCTCTTGAAAGCAAAGCCACAATTGGAAAGACAGACAAATGTTAACATATATTCGGATGCGCATTTTATCCCAAAGATGTCTTGTCACATGACATAAATTGAGAAAGCATATCCCCTTTAAATTGAAGTTTCTCCGACTTAGAGGCAGTTACTGTTTTTCTGTACAGTGCACTTCTACCAGTCACAGGAAAGGTGACATGAAATCCTACAACTAATACATTGGCTTGTTAAAACAAAAAACATCATAGTCTGCTTTCATGAACATGTATGGATTTTCTACGTGAAAAAATATTTTTATAATTTCTAAGAAATTTAAGAGAAAAATGTTTTAAAACATTAAAAACACAGCTGGATTACTTCTTTCAATCTCCAGTCTTACTCCCTTCCCTGTCATTCTTTATATTCTTTCGTTTTTGATTTATTCATTAATCTAGATTTCACATTCTACCAAATTGTCAATTTTTCTCACTAAACTCAAATTACTTTAAACAGAAATTTTGTTTGTTTTTGTTTTTGGTTTTTTTAACATGATTTATTAACACATTCTACTGAAATCTGGTCAAGGAAAAAAATTTGGCAGATTTTTTATTTGTTTTTTGATTTTATATTATTGTCAATCCTGAGTCAACATCCTGTTATAATGATCAGTCATAGATTTGCAATCACTTTCTGGAAGGAAAATTTTAAATAAGTGTGATAAGTTGGTATGATGTGTAATCCTTTTTGCTAAATTAAAATTTGCACTTTCAACTAAAAGTAGCTAAGTCCTGTAATAGCAAATCTCAAGAAGTGAACTCCCTGACAGGACACTTCTAGACAAAGTTCCTACAAATTTATAGGTTCATGATGTCTATTGGTCGGAAAGAAACCTGCCTGAGCTATGTTCAATGTCGTTTACCAGAGCAAAAAATCGAAGTTAATAGAAGGAACTTCCTGTGTCTTATGAACTTAACAGAATTACTTAATATCCCTCCCCCTCCAACACCAATATATGAAGAAGAGACCCATGATCCCAGCATCTATGTCTTTTCGCACTTGCTCAGCTGTGATTCATCCTCCAGGCATGCAAGGCTGTGGGGCTGTACAAAGGCTAACTTGTCTCATTATCTAGTAATTTTTATGCGATTAAAAGGGTTCTGTCTTGGCATTATTCATTTGCAAATCCTTTCTGACCATCTTAGACCAAGTGTGGTTATACTCTTTGTGTTCCCAGAGTACCGTCTACTAACTTCCACTTATAGCACATAACGGGTGCATTACAATTTCTCATTTTAATGTGGAAGTGAATACCATATCTTATTAACTGCTGTATCTCCAATGCTATCTATAGTGCTTGATATATACTTGGTACTTAATAATCTGTTGAAAGATATTCATTAAAAGGGTATAGCCAAACAATTTTAGCCTGAGAGTAGTATCTAATCATCTGTAGCTCTCCAAACTTATGTTGATCCCTGAAGCAAGTTTCTACACCATCAGGTAAAAAACTAGCAACAATAAGAGTTTCAAGAATCTCACTCAATGCATGCTGCATTGAAATACCAGCCTCTTGGCTCTAAGGCATGGTTCTGGTTCTTTGGATACTAACATTGACTTTCTTCTGCTTCAATTTGTCAATTATCATTCAAATTTGTCCACACTGAAGTTCCCTTAGAAACAACATAGCAAACTTTACCTCTTCTTGCCTTGGAACTTTGCTTCAGCTGGGTTTGCCTTAGGCTTTATGGAGGAAATTTTGTTATATAAACATTTGGTACGTTTTTGGTGCTTATTTAATTTTCTTTAATTGTTGATTCTACAATATATTGAATCTCAAATCTCTCTCCAGTAATATAAAAATGACATAATCTAATAGGTTGAACCTAGATACATCATTTAATCGTATTGAATTATAGTCACGCATAACTTAACAACAGTATACATTCTGAGAAATACATCATCAGACAATTTTGTCGTTGTGCAAACATCTTAGAGTGCACTCACACAAGCCTAGACTTTATACCCTGCTATAGCTTTTTGTGGTAAAGTTTATTGCTTCTAGGCTACGAATCTGAACAGCATGTTACTATTTTAAATATTGTAGGCAATTATAACCAATGATAAGTACTCATATATCTACATATCTAAATATAGAAAGGTAGAATAAAAATATGATATTAAAATCTTACGGAACCACGGCCACATGTGTGGCCAATTATTGACCAAAACATGATTATGTAGCATGTGATTAATCAACACTTAACTAATATGGTTAAATTAGCAGATATGTTTAAATTCTTGATAAAATGTTTTTATTTTCTCATAAAATGAAATAAGCATCTATAATTTATCCATATGCCTATGGTCATTCATGTCTTTGTTTCAACATATTGCTATTGCAATGAGAATTACTACCCTTTAAATGGGTCATAACAGGCTCCTTCTACCACCCCTCCCCAATTTAGTCTGTTGGAGAAAGTAGAAGAGCTCAAACTGTTTACTGGTTAGCTACATAGCACCACACACTAATAAATATTAAATCTATAATTTTCCTTTGTCTTTCCTGACTCCTCTTATTTCATCAGTTATATGCAAAAGGATCTGGGTTCACATTAAACACAAGTGAATGAGGAGGGCGTTCAGCACTTACACAAGAAAGTCATCCGATGAAAATACATTTACTCTATAATCTATATAAATTACATACATTATAATAAACTACAATAACATGTAACTTATTTGCACATCTTAATTTTTTTAATGAGGCACTAATATTTGTTAGAAGTAAGATTTCAAGTGTTATTATGACTCACATAATTCTGAGGAAAAACATCGGGACTAACTTCCTAATGTATTTTTTCATTAACATAGCCATGCTTGAGAGCAAAAATGAATGTAGAAAAGAGAAAAGAAAACGAGGAAGAAAACTACCAGTAGAAGGTAAAAAGAAGAAAGGAAGAGCATCGCGGATTACCTGAATTTGCTTGAACTGGAATCCTTTCGTGAAATAGCCAAGTTTACGTTATTCAAAAAAGTTTAAAGACAGTATTAGTAACCAAATATGTTTTGATTTTCTTTCAGTTGGTAATATATTTAAGTAGCATATCTGGACACCTCGAGTGGGCTGGTGTGTCTAGTCTAAAAGAAACTGATTCATGGGGATTAAGGAAGCTCTGAAAAAGTAGGTAAAGATGACTGCTCCTGGAGTTCAGACACACGGTCAAGACTGTCTGTCAGTGGGGTGACTGCTCCTGGAGTTCAGACACACGGTCAAGACTGTCTGTCAGTGGGGTGCCTGCTCCTGGAGTTCAGACACACGGTCAAGATCGTCTGTAAGTGGGGTAGTCTGACAGAAGCCCATTTGCAAGGGAGCTGAAGAGCAGGGAGATCTTTCAGAATAGAATATGTTTTTAGGGAAGAAGGAACTGCCTGGATGAATTTGAACAGGCATGTAACCAAATTGTAAAGAATCGGGATACTGAGAAAAATAGAGTTGCTATTACCTGTATCTGTCCTCACACCCTGGATTCATGCCTGGGTTTTAGGAGACAAAGAATTAGGAGGAAAACAAACAAACCAAAGAGTCATTTGACTCTGCTGGAGGACAAGCATAATTGCAAAGAGTCATTTGACTACGCTGGAGTACAAGCATAATTGCAACACTAATTTGGTATCCCAGAGGGTCAGATCCATTTCCAACAGCAAACTGTGTCTGGTGGAAACTGTGGAACAGCAGAAGAGAAAGAAAAAGTTCCCTGAGGGCCTGGCAGTGATGTGCTGGCCATCGTCTAGCACCACCATGCGGATATTGTAAAGAAGACTTACACCTGAGCATATAAGAAATTCCTTCTAAAAACCCCAAGAAATACTCAAGGGAACAGACGTGATCTACATGAGGAGAGTGACTTGAGCTAGGATAATCATCACAAGACATCATATTTTCGAAAATGTGAAGGGCTTTAAGAATCCTCGTTTATAAGATCTCCAGGTCCCTTAGTTTCCTAATTAGACACTTAGTCTAACATGTTACTAAATATTCTATGAAGAAGCAATTTGTCTCCCAGCTTCATTCAGCTCTCCGCTCTCTGAAGTCACCAAAACAGAATTGGAACCTAGACAATCTGGTTTCCAGGGTGGTGCCCTGAACCTCCAGATTATACCTTCCAGCTAAATCGCAAGACCTTCCACAAAGGTCAGGTCAGCTTCTCAACTCCTTACCTGGAGCCAGCTCTTCAGGTCTTGCTGCTAACCAGCATCTTTAGAGAAGGCTTTTGAGGGTACTTGAAGATTCCAAAAATCATGAAGGGATAGAGAAAACTATTGTTCCTGAAATGAATGGTCTCCCCATTGTTCATAAGACATTATGAAAAAAAGTCAATTATTTCAATGAAAGCTTGTTCAAGGAGTTGAGGTAGCTTTTATTTCTTAACCCCTCAGTCATTTTACTATTTTTGGAAAAAGGAACTACATTTCATCTTTTTTTCTGAGAAAAAAAAATACTCCATATTATTGTTACAGAAATAATTCCCGTACTTCCAAATGCTGCACAAAAAAGCCAAATGATTTCATTGATAGAAAAAACTGCCCTCCCTCAAATCTATAGACTTTCAGAAACAAGGCAGGAGTTGTAATGTTTTCTTGTTAGACTCCATAAAGGTTACTTTAATAAGTAACTTATAAGTTACAGACACATATTACCGTTGAGGGAAAAGTAATTTGTTGTAATCATTTTTAATTATAGTTATTTTTAATTATCTTTGCTGTATTTGTAAACATTAAAAATGCAAACAGTGCTGCTTTAGCACACATGGTTGGTGCTAGTTACCCAGGCTGTCAGGCATCATTTGAACACCAATGCCTTCTTTTCCCTAATTGTAAGGAAAAGCAATAAAGTCGCTCCTCAGAAACAATTTTTTTTTTTTTTTTTTTTT
>CM052656.1:116801809-116846087 GCA_028533165.1 Leontopithecus rosalia | reverse complement strand
ATCACCATGGCTTTTGTTACTGCTGTTACTGTAACAGGAGGATCACCATGGCTTTTGTCACTGCTGTTACTGTAACAGGAGGATCACCATGGCTTTTGTTACTGCTGTTACTGTAATAGGATGATCACCTTTCTAGGTGGGCATCACCACATTTCCAAGACTGCTCTTCTGCTGCTACTAACTGCTACTGCTATGCATCAGAAGAATGCTCAAAGTGACACATGACAAAACACAGGATAGTTTGCCTTATCCTTTTTTATTTTTGAGTTCTACTAACCTTTGGTAGACAAACACTAAGGCAAGGGAGATGTAAACTGCCATCTCTTTAATGAAAACAGCTTTCTCTAGTCTAGTGGCCATGGGCACATGCCCAGAGGCATAGGACCAGGAAATAACATACTGTAGTTCTTTTATTCATCCTTAATACTAAGAAGATCATAAATCACATTTTTTTTTGTCATACTCTCTCTTCCTTAAGTTAAGGTAAATAGTATCTCAAGAATTTCCACAGACTTAGGCAAACAAAGTTTTGGTAGCTTACTTTCTAAGTTGACTTGGCCTGCTATAATGTAATATTTAGACTGTATAATTCATAACAGAAATTTATTGCTGACAGTTCTGGAGGCTGGGAAACCCAAGATCAAAGTGTCAGAAGATGCAGGGGCTGCTGAGGACCTGATCCTCATAGATAATGCCTCTGTGTGTCTTTCCACGGCAGAAGGGGTGAATAAGCTCCCTAGCACCTCTTTTATTAGGGTACTAGTCCCATTCATGAAGACTCCATTTCCTAAACGCCCCAACTCTTAATATTACGATCAAGGTTTAAAAAAAGTAAAGCTTTGAAGTTAGATTGGAAAATAGACTAAGATTAAAAATTAAGGGAAGAAGTCTCAGTGAAGTCTAACATCAAGCATTCTGAGGAAATTAAAAGTGGGAAAAGTTGAAATAATAAGAGCATGTAATAAAAATTAATTTATGGGAATTTAAGAAGTTAGAAGTTGTACAACTCAGATGACAGCAGCATTCAATGTTTGGCCAGGAGACTAAATCAATAAAACTGAACAAAAAATAAATGCTTATATTTATTTGAGATCTTTTGACTAGGTGGTTGTGTAACCGGGTTTTTTTGGGGGGTGCCGGTGAGGCACAGCTCCTCCCAGAGAATGCTGTAGGTTCTTGGTCTCCACCCTTTTAAGAATAAGAGAAGAGACCACTGCACAGTAAGCTCATAAATACCGAACCCAAGCAGTGTTGCAGAAAGGTGGTTTTATTTAGGTAGAGAAAAGAGAAGAAAAGGAGAGGAAGAGAAAGACTTCCACGAGGAGTGTGAAAGGGGATTCCAGAGGGGAAATCCAGGAGGGGAAAGGGAGCTCCTGCCATGTGGGAGGGGACTCCAGAGAGATGGAAATCCAATGTGGGTGAAGGAGCAGCAGAATTTAGCCTGGGAGAAATTCCCACCTTCCCAAGTTCCTCGGCCCAATGGCAGGAGTTCCTTTAAACTTCCGCTGGAGTGATTGACTCTTAGTTTCTTTCCACACCTGTGGAATTCAGACTTAAACCATTAAATCTCCCAGATGGAGAGAGATGGGATCAGGGCGTGGCACTGGGAAATTCTTTCCCTTACAACTACACCCCATCGTGGACCTGATAAGAGAACACATTCCCTCAGTTGGATGGTGTATCTGTCAGACAATGATGCATAATAAATCACCTTAAAATTTAGTGGCTTAAGCAATAAGTATTTGTTGTTCTCTCTCATATTACTACAGCCATTTATGAGACTCTGTTTCAGGTTGCAGATTGGTTGTGATTGGCTCAAAACCTCAATTTGGAATCAGAAGTGCTTCACATGTTTTTTAGTTTTCATTGGTTCAGAAGCTATCCAGGGCATATTCTCATGGAGAATGGCAACCACACAACAGGACAAGCAGAAAAACTCAGTGTTTCATGATCCCTGCCTCAAACTAGCAAATCGTCATTTCTTCCCGTATCCTGTTGGCCAAAAAGCAAGACACCTACGTTTAATAATATTAGAAATAAGAAACATATACTACTCTCAATACAAGGAATTGCAAAGGCAAAAAGAAAAGTGCATTTTGTTAGAGAAAGAGCTTTACGTTTTCCAAAAAAGTGATTCACTTTATCAGAGATAAGTAACTCCCCTATGCTATCAATGTACTATGGTAGACACTTAAGAGCTTTATTGGAGGAAATAACTATGAAGGGAAATGGGAAGGGTAAAGAAGCATGGGTGGGTAAAGAGAACTTCAGACCACAGTGCTGGTCTGACACATCTAGCAAGAGAGGGGAAAGAAAAAAGGTTTGAGTTAGAAGAGTCTCACCTTGCTCTGAGAAAGTCATGGCTGGAGCAATGGTAAGTCTTTGAGCTGAAGCTTCCCAGATGAGTCTCACCTCTCATAGATATAGCTCAGTTTTTGCTTAGAAGTAGCCAGGAAAAAGCATAGCTTTAATATAAAGGGAATGATGGGCCCAAAGGTGTGATATCTGGGGCTGTCATTCCACTTCCCTCCTTAGAAGATCTAATGCTAAGTTTTCATGACTGCCATAGTCCTACCATACATTTGTGTATGGAAATCAACAAAGTTCTCAATGAATGAAGGAAAGGTACCACCAAGTAGATGAAGATATCAGTGTTGACAGTAATGAGAATGATTAGGGCAAGGTACAGTGATTTGACATAGCGCTCAAAGAGATTTTGAATAATTTATTCTAAACAAACCCATGATGGCTACAAGTGATCTCTTCTCAATAGCTGACGTGTTATCAGTTTAATGATGTTTTACCTATTGCCAAGAAATATCCATTTCACCAATTTTCATTTTTTGCCACCTTCTAGAAAAGTCAACATTGATCTTTCATTCATTTCTAAATCACACTTCTCCGGGAATACTTGAATATTAATCTTGAAAACTATTTGACTAAATATTATAAATATTTTCTTAAGTTTAGCTATAGTGGATTTAGATATAAAAACATGAGCTTATTTAAACACAAATCCTTAACAAACTAGAACTTTAATTATTTGATTGTCTTCATATAAATTTCAATATTTTCTTCTCAGAGTTGGTTCATCCAGTTGTAGTTCTTTGCTCCAAATTGAAATTTGCATGACTCAATCATTAGCATTTTTATAAGCCACAGCTCATTCTGAGATTAATTTTCTAAATGTGTTAATTTTCTAAATAATTTTCAAAATATTATTGTTTCTGACTTTTAAATATGCTTAGCATAATAAATGAAGGAGCACAATGGATGAAGAAATGGGTTTTGGAGTCAGACAAACCTGTGCTTGTTACATGGCTATGCCTTTCGATAGGGCATGCTTCTACTTGCCACTTATATTCTGTCATCGGAAGGGAACGGTGATTGCTAGCATAACAAACTCCTGGCCTCTTCTATAGGAGTAATTTGAATGTGGAAGGAAGGAGAAATTGAGTATCCATAGCCTAGCCTCTGCCCGTCTCCTTCATCTAGGAAAATGACCTGACTCTCACATGTCTTAGTTAGCTAATGTTTGTCACGCAAAGAAATTTCGTTCCTAAAAGAACAGCCTGTGGTAGCCCAGTAATGCCTGTAACTGCCTGAATTTAAAATGCTGTGTCTAATTATAGGACTGAGTTTCACTAAGTTCACTCGCTCACAGATATATTTTGCATTCTTTAAAATTAGCTTAGCCAGTTATAAAAGTAAAAAGTAAACTTACTACTTGATGTATTTCATTGATTCTAAACCACATATTATTTTGAGATTTAATACCTCCAAAGTTAATTGACTCTTACCATCACTGCTCACTACCCTGTTTTTTTGTTTATTTATCTTTGAAATTCTCTAAAATTTGCATGAATCTTAACACTAATTGGGTTGTAAATTTGGTGAAAGATTCCAAATCACTATATACTTCTTGATGTTATTTCTCAATTGTCCTAGAATTCAGACAGAGGAAGGTATGCTATTCATCGACTCTTCATTAGCTACATCTCAAAACTTTAAGGAATATTAATTTATCTGCACCTCAATGTTCTCATGCACGAACTAAAATTTATCACTGCATGCCAGATACTATGTCATTTGGTCTGCATATTTTAGCAAATGCAGTCCCTCACAGTGTCACCATGAGGGAGCTAAAGAAATGAAAAATTTAAACAATTGACTTGAGATCACATGTCTAGTAAGCAGAAAGGCCAGGATTGGAAGCCAGACTATCTAGTTTTAGATCGTGAACTTTTAAAACGATCTAGAACTTTTAGAATGATCTAGAACTTTTTAGACTATCTAGTTTTAGATCGTGAACCTAAGAAACTCTATCTCATAGAGTTATCATAAAGCTTAAATGAAATAATTTATGGAAGGCATTTAACACATACTACACAGCACAGAGTAATTGCTTCATACATGATATGACGCTTATTTTTGTTATCAGTCCTTTTATAGGTTGAGTTGGTCAGAAGACCTCTTGGTGTAAAGAGAAAAATAAAATATTTTGAGGTAAAAGAAAGTAAAATTCAAATTTCAAGTTTGCAATTAGTTAGACCATAATCTTCAAAAATTATTTAAACTTTCTCTTTTTCAGTTTCTTCTGCAGCAAAAAGGAGTCATACATGTCATAGGGTTGTCATGAAAATAGACATTTCTTTAGCAAATATTTACCAACTTGAATCATATGTAGCACACACTACATAATTCTAGGCACTGATGGTACAGGAAAATTTATATTCTAGTAATATAAAATGAATGAGACAAAAATCTGTTTTTCAACATTCCAGGGGTGGTAATGTATGATGTACAATAAGCACTCAAATTTACCTTTTAAATATTAAAATTGTAGGTCCCCCTTTGTAACTTAATGAATAGTGGATTCCTAGTCTGTTAAAGTATAAAAGGACAATATCCATCTACCTAAGTGATGTAGTCTTTTCTGAATGCCTTTCAATTGTACAACTTTTATCTTTCAGACAAGAAAACAACACTCTATAGTAATCTTTACCAGGTAATCTTACTTTTACTGAATTTTTTATTCTCTACTTTGTTTTCCACAGGTTTACAGTTCTTGCTTTGCATAGCCATATTTCTAAACTTATTGATTAATCATTTTAATTTTTTTCTCAGTGGATCTATGATTTGATATGAGAACCTCCATGATAGCTACAATGGTCTTGAATATGTATTTAAGGAAACACTGATGTGACATGTGCTCTAGCTAACTGCCATATTCTAATATGTTCTCTGATAATTCTATTGTACCTGATTTGATATGCTTTGAGTAGTGTCATTTTAAATTTAAAAAATGCCAGCCTCATTAGCATCAGCACTGACAAACTTCTTCATTAGGCAGCCTATCTCATCAATGATTTAGTTTATGGGAGCTTAAAAAGTGTAAGTTAAAAACATTTTTCTTCCACTATATTTAAAAATTTTTAAATATTATAGCCTCAAGTAGTTGTGTGTGTGTGTGTGTGTATACATGTGTGTATATATATGTGTGTGTATATATATGTGTGTGTATATATGTGTGTATATATGTGTGTATATATATATGTGTGTATATATATGTGTGTGTGTCTGTGTGTGTACATATATATATATATATATATATATATATAATTTTGGAAGTATTTAGTTCTGAAAGTATTTAATTTTAGAGGTCCTCTGATTTCACCTTCATTTTTTGCCGTTGAATGATGAGGCTCCTTGCAAGGTCACCTAAAAAATAACAGGAACCAGGACTTGATTTGAGTTCCATGCCGTTTTCTCCCTACACCCTGTACACTCTTTTCTGTTTGTGGAGAGCGACCTTTTTCTGTCTTCCTGCTCTTTTCTTCTTCTTTTTTTTTTTTTGAGATGGAGTTTCGCTCTTGTTACCCAGGCTGGAGTGCAATGGCCCGATCTCGGCTCACCGCAACCTCCGCCTCCTGGGTTCAGGCAATTCTCCTGCCTCAGCCTCCCGAGTAGCTGGGATTACAGGCACGCGCCACCATACCCAGCTAATTTTTTGTATCTTTAGTAGAGACGGGGTTTCACTATGTTGACCAGGATGGTCTCGATCTGTTGACCTCGTGATCCACCCGCCTCGGCCTCCCAAAGTGCTGGGATTACAGGCTTGAGCCACCGCGCCCGGCCTCTTTTCTTCTTTATTCTCACTTTTATGCTCTATTTCTGTTCTGTCTATGTAATTTTAGTTCTGTGATTTAAACTCAAAGCTCTGTGTCTCTTTTTCTCTATCCCTGGTTTCTCTGTCCATAAATTACATTTATTTAAAGTATCATATTTTTTGTGTGACAAATTAATTATGAGACTATTTTGAAGCAAATTGATTTTATGTATATAAGTTACCAAACTAGTGTAATATAGCATTAAAGAAAGAAAGTTTAAAATCAAACCCAAAAGATTGAATGCTTATAAAATTAGTTAGAAAATAGGAAGAATATTAGTTGGCCTATGACATAGGAAAACACCTTATTGACAAAAAAAAAAGCAAAAAATAGAAGATCTTAGCTTTCAGCTGTCTTGCTAGCTCTTGTCAAAAATTGCTTAATTCAATCCTTTTATAACACTCTCAATGAATTATCTTGGAATGATTATTATTTTATAAATAAGTCTCAGAAAAGTCAGTAATAGACTACTTAATGCCATGAAAATACCTGTCAAGGCTGAGAATTAAATTCAAGTCTATGTGTCTCCAAAAATCCACATTATTTTTGAGCTGTTTGCCCTTTCCAATGGTGGCACTAATCATTTCCACAGGGAGAAATATAGTAAAGTTGGTTATTTGGCTAATTGTATTGCCTACATCGTTTTCATTGAAAATGAAGAGAAAAAAATCAAATCAGTTAAATCAAGTTGATCACTTTTTTTCTTTTGATCATGATACATTGGCTTTATACCTAATTGGTTAGTGGTTAGAACTGATTGGCAGGTGTGATAAAGCTCATTAAATCAACTCTTGTTAAAAAAGAAATGATTGCTATCTAAATATGGTATCAAGTTAAATGATTATCATATGTGTCACAATTTCCTCAGTCTTCAGGGATGTAAGCCAACTTTGCATATAAAAATTTGCACATGTCGTATGATGGCAATTTCCAGTCATTAGGCTCTGACATACTTTATATGACAGTTTCTAACATATACAACATATAATGTATTGATAATCTAAATCCTCAACTATGTATATGATTTTTTAAAGTAACAAACTAGAGAAGATTAGAGTATTCCTGTAACAAAGTCACTTGCTTTCATTTGCAGTACTGAATCTTGAGAGACAATTCTCTTGTGTTTCTGCATATCTTGAAACCTGCATATCTTGTGAGCATATGAAAGATGAACTGATTGCTCTTTGCTCTGGACTATTATTTAAAGGGTAATTGTATAGAGAACACCCATGGAGCATTATGATAGAGGTTCTCTTTTTAGCAACGGGCAGACTTACAGCCTCAGGAAGCAGAACCTATGATTCCCTCTAAAGCAGTGAGAAGGCATATTCATGGTGCAGTGTAAAGGATTCAGATTCCATGAAAGCAGAAGCCCTCTCATGAACCTTACTTGTGAGGGTAATTGTTTCCTGGCAGCCCTCTTAATGTTGTTCTGTAAGAATTAAGAATCAGGGAACCAGGGAAAAATTAGAATATTGTGGCTACTTCTATTTCTATGAGTAGTAACCTATCCTTTGTCTCTGACCCAGGAGACTTGTGTCTTTCTCCAACATCCATGAAACTGTGGCAAGCTAATATGTTTGCTTACAAGTACAGAAAACCCTTGCCCCTTCACAGTTATAGATGTAATAAAAGATTTGCTCCTAAAAATACATCTAGAAAATAATAACAAGCCTTTGCCAGAGGAAGCAGCTTGGAGAGGAGATAAAATTTGTAGATAGGATTGTTTTGGTGTAGAGCTTGTGGCCCTAGACTTGTATTATCTACCTTGTCTGAAGGTTAACTTTAAAATGATTCATTATTTAACATGCTGTTATTGTATTTCAAACTTTTTTGGGTTTAGTATTTTAGGGTCAAATTTAAAGCTAACTTTAAATTTCTTGTTAAAAATCTTCACTTGCAAATTTTTATTTTACCAAATTTATCATAGTTTGACCAGTCTACCAAAGAGTTTATAACTCCTTTTCAGTAGACAGACATAGAAAAGTTCAGACTTCTATCAAAACCATTATTGTGAAGCAATTCTATAGTAACTTAAAAGTAAATTAAACTTCTTGTTTGAAAATGCTATCTTTGTTTTATATTTTACAACTCAGTACAATTTTCATATAGTTGAGTTCACTATTTTTTATTAGTCATTGCTTTTAAGAAGTAATTGACTTTTTCTTTAAAAATGTGTCACTTAATACTCAATTTTTAAGAGAAATATCCTGGGAAGTCAGGATATTTGAATATAAAATATAATTGGCCTCTAAAAAATAATCACCACAATAATTAAAATGTTAATTTTTTTAAACCTAATATTAACATGGAACAGAATCAAAGTTTTACTATTTATAATGTCAGATTGCATAGAAACAAATGTGTTTTCTCTGTTTAGATCATTAACACTTAACATTCATTGACTTATAGTATATTGTAGTCTCCAAATAAAGTCAGTTGCATAGAGAAAATGTGACCCTTTTCTCTGATATAAAGTTTGTTAAATTTGAAAAATTACATATTTAAATATCTAATACTAAGAACAGCACATAGTTTCAATCAAAAATTACCTTTCAACATGTCGACATTTAAAATCTCAATGTACTTATAAGGAAAAATTTAATTATCTCCTTAACACTTTAACCTTAGTTTCTGTTGCATTTTTCTGTAGAATGGTCTATGCCACTAATTATATAACACTAGACATTAGTGAGTTTGAGCAGAACCTTAGAAAGTGTGAAAATCACTTTCATAGATTTTATTACAGTCTTCTTTGCTACTTGCTACTAACGCCACTTAATCAGCACCCTGATAAATGGTGCATCCACTTAATTGGAATAATTGTCAAGGAGAAGAATCAAGTAGTTCATTTCAATGACTCCAAACAAGATACACTGCACACAAAGTCCATTTAAATAGCACCCCTAATGTTGTCTGTAGGCCTAAAACAGGTGTGAATTGGTATTTGCCAGCATGAACTTCCCACTGTGTAACCTTTTTTATGGTGTCCTGCTGCTTTCCTGTTCTACTACTGCTGTTAAATTAGGTTATCTTACTTTAGATGAGATCCTTCAAGTTGCTGAAGCTCTCATTCCCCAGTAATATTGTCACATGAGCAGTATAACAATAAAGGAAAGAAGTAAACAAATTGAGACAGAAAAATGGAGTAGTTATATTCTGAATAAAAGAAATGAGACGCAGTGAACATACTTTTTTTTAAAGTTCACAACACTACAATACTGTAATAATTCTCAAGCTAATATGAAAAGAATCCCAGGACCCTTATATCTCAACGTATACATCTTCTGAAAGTTGTAACAGAAGCTTGGAATAGTTTTTCAAAAGAAATCTCAAATTTCTAGTATACATGTTGTTGCATATATGGGTATGACCTTTTGATAATCAAGACAAGTGATTAGTTAACACTTTTTTTTCAGAATTTGTGCTAATTAAACATATTCTACTATATTTTTTCCAGTTTTTTTAAAACTAAATCCATATGCAAAATGTCTCTGTCTTCCTACAGGTTTGTTTATTTATCTTATAAATCTGTTTGTTGAAATCTGTTCATACAAGAGGTTGAGACTGGAGATCCAAGAGTAGGAGTGAAGAGAATTAAGACTAATTTCCTCTCCATCCCTGCTGTCCATTCTCACCGTAAACTGTGGCACCCTTCAGAGTGATGAACTTTGTGAAACTCTAGAAGGAAGGGGTGGATGGCATGCTAGAGATCATTTTATGCAAAATTCTCATTTTACACACAAGAAATTTAAATCCTAGACAGATTCAGGTTTGTTTCAAGTCATTTCAGACAGTTAGTGGAGTGGCAGAGCCAGACTCCTTGGATCTTTTTCAAGACCTTTCTCATTCTATCTTTCTTCCATATAACAGTGTCAATTTTATCAAACATCACATAGATAATAGGAATTGATGAGTATAAACTGTTCAGATATTGATTGAGCTACAATACTATTTCTGCAAGCTTTAGCATTCTAAGTAATTATTCATGCATTTACCTGCTCATTCGCCCTATCAGAAAAAAATGCATGAGTTCTTGATATATGTCAAGACAGTGATAGGCTCCAGAGAGTCTAAGAAATTCCATGTTCCTGCCTTCAGGGATTTCACAATGAGATCAGCCCTAGTATTTGGAGAATTATACATTTAATACCTACCCTTTATGACTTTGCTATATAACAGGCATTATTTACAGTCTTTGCATAGCATCTTATTTAACCCTCACTATAAACTAAGGAAATAGGTATCATTGACTACATTGCAAGTGAGAAAAATTAGATCCGAAGAAGGTAAGCACCACCCTTTCAAACCTGCTCAGCCACTAAGTGGCAGAAGCAAGATTCTTATGTATCTGAACTCAAAGTACAGGCTCTTCCTGTTTCCTACTCCATCTCCCATAAAGAATGACTGGAATTTAATATGTATCAACCTCATGGCATTATAGGAAAATTTGGTCATGGAAAATGAATGTGTTGCTCCTGTGAGAAGCTAATGTCACTCATTCAAGAGTGGGAGTGGTCTGCCCTAATAGTACAGCAGTGCTTTAGCTCAGGACGCAGAGCTGAGAGAAAAAGGGAACTCAGGTATTTCTTTCCACTCTAATTAATAAACTAAACCTGAGTATGTGCTCCTCTCAAACCTTTCCTTTTCAATTTTAGAGAACCTAAAAAGATGATTCTGAAAATAGAGGCTTACTATTGAAGCAGGACATTTCCCTGACCCCTTTGCAGACAGGAAAGGGAGTGCAGGGGCGCTGGAACTAGCCAGCTGCTCTGACACTGGCAAGGGTAGTTCCATTCACTCAGACCCTCTGCGCTTCACCTCTGTCAGGATGGGGAGTATTCAGGTGAGTGGGTGCAGAAGCCTGGGTAAGCACTTTTGGGTGCCAGCAGGAGCAAAACTGTGTGGGCTCCACAGAAGCATCTAGTGGGGAGTGCCCTTGACCCTAGAAGCCCCAGAAAGAGTGTTATAGTCAGTTCTCTTTCAGCTCTTTGCTGTCTGTGGATGGCTTAAGCGTTAACAGCCCAGAGGAGGGTCAGCATCATGACAGCATTTTGCACCCACACCCGAGTTGTTGTCCAGCATCCAGGAGGAACAAGTTCACACAAATGAGTTAAAGATAGTAATTGTGGGGGATTTTATTGCTGATAAAAGTGGACCTCAGAGGGATGGGGAGCTAAAAGGTGGACAGAGTGTTGGGAAGGCAATCTTCCCCTGAAGTCAGGCTGTCCCCAACCAGACTCTTCTCCAAAGCTACATCACCAAGTCATCCCCTTGAAGTAAAGCTGCTTCTCTCTGACATCCAGCTATAGTGTCTGATGTCCAGCTGCTTCTCATCTTTCTGTTGCCTGAGGCTGGGGTCTTTATGGGCACAAGATGGAGGGGTGATGTGGGCCATGGGTAGTTTTGAAAAAGGCAACATTTGAGCAAGAAAACTGTAAGTTCTTGCATCAAGAAAGTTGTAAATTCTCTCTTTTGGGGCCTGGTTCCAGGCTTGAGGGTGGGGCCTTCACCAGGGACCCACCCTCTTCTGTCTAGAATTTCCCTGCCTCCTATCTCTATTAAAATCACATTTTTTAGCCTTTCATTTGGATGTCACAGTTATTTCTTGAAGGGGTAGAAACTGGAATAAATCATCACTGCTATCGCTGAGAACATTTATGCTGGTGAACAATAAAAGGCAATAATGCCAAAGAATTGGACTAAGGCCAACCCTGGTGGCTAACACCTGTAATCCCAACACTTTGAGAGGCCAAGGCGGGAGGATCACTGAAGTCCAGTTCAAGACTCACCTGGACAACACATTGAGACCTCACCTCTATGAAAAACAGACAAAGGCTGGGTGCCATGGCTCAAGCCTGTAATCCCAGCACTTTGGGAGGCTGCGGCAGGTGGATCATGAGGTCAAGAGATGGGGACCATCCTGGTCAACAGTGTGAAACCCCGTCTCTACTAAAAATACAAAAAATTAGCTGGGCATGGTGGCACGTGCCTGTAATCCCAGCTTCTCAGGAGGCTGAGGCAGGAGAATTGCCTGAACCCAGGAGGTGGAGGTTGCAGTGAGCTGAGATCATGCCATTGCACTCCAGCCTGGGCAACAAGAGTGAAACTCCATCTCAAAAAAAAAAAACAAAACAAAAAAAACAAACAACAACAACAAAAAAACAGACAAAACTAGCAGGGTGTGGTGGTGCATGCCTGTAGTCCCAGCTACTCAGAAGGCTGAGGTAGGAGGATTTCTTGAGCCCAGGAGGCAAAGGCTGCAGTGATTCAGGATCATGCCACTGTATTCCAGCTTGGGCCACAAAGTGAGACCCTGTCTCTAAAAGAAGAACAACAACTAAAGAAATGGACTAACAAAAGGGCAACATGGACAGCTGAGCAGAAAAAGTAGACCTGGCTACAGGAACATGGCCCATTTACATGTAGAAGATGAGGCCTTTGGAGCAAGAAATCACAAAATCTCCAGAAGTCACTGTATATCACCTAGACTGTGGAGCAGGGTGTAGGGGGTATCGAGTAAGAACTGGAGAGTTGGACCCAAAGCGCACTTCTGATTAACATTTTAAATGTAAACATGAAAACAACACTGTAGGTTTAGTCATACACTCTATGGAACTGAACGAACATTTATACATATACCATGGCACATGCCATTGCCGAAATTTAAAGTTACACCCATGGACAAGATCCCACAAAATTGGACTTTATCTACTTCAAGTATTGCCTCAAAGTATGTTGTATTGCCTTACAACATTTCAGTTCTGATTCCTTAACTGTATATTATAGTTTTGACACACAAAGTATATCTACCATTTTTAAAAGTGAAACAAAAATTAAAGCGTATTAGGATCAAAAAGAAATTGTAAAAAATATCTAATGTAATGGTGTCTTTTTTGAACAGATGGCAAATCTTAACTTTTATTTTTGCAACACACATATTGTTAACACTTGACCTTGTATGTTCCCTCTGGATAATGATTGTAACATGTTAAAGCAAAGAAAAAACAACTAAAACTGTTATCCTCTTAGCAACTAAGATTCATTTGATATAGCCAAGCATTGCTAAATTATCTGGCAAAACATGAGGTATTTTGTATATCTGTTTCAGGAACGTAAACTAGACGTTACAAAGGATAGTGACTAGCAGGTATGTTGCAAATTTCAGATTAATTAAAATGCTGTTTAACAAGCCCTATTAGAATGCAAATGTTTTTCATGATTGCTGTCACAAGCTGGCTTTCAGGGTTTTTTTTGTTTTGTTTTTCCCTGGGTCTCCGATCCATTTATATCTTTCTATTCCCCCATCCCCAGCCTCCATTCATTTACACTGAAGTGAGCCCAAGCACAGCAACATTAGCCTAATGCATGAGAACAATGAGGTGAAGAAGAAAAGACAGAAGAACTAAGTCTAATTACTCTAGTTTCATAGAATAAGCTTTTAAGGCTAACTTCACACTAGGGCAATTACCCGCCTAATTGCTCTAGTTTGAAGCTAGTTTGAATAGATGTTTTCAGCAATGTGAGGAGAAAACATGCAAATTCAGTGGATCGGTTTGATCCCTATTGCCCTTTTTATTAAAGAAAAGCCCCTTGAAGTAGTGAGATGACATTCCTTCAACAGACTTCTAATGTACCACAAAGCCTTTCCTGATAGACTGCAAGCCAGTGTGGATTCACATCAAAATCCGTGTTCTAACTTTAATAACCGTGAACAGAAAAACAAAAGTGTTCCTTAAAATATATTGCCTCCATTGGCAACGATGTATCTAGCAACATGAAATGTAACAAGTGCATTATTTTATATTTCAAAACACCTTTGTTTAAAAGAATTCTCAAAATTGATGTCCCAATATAACTGGTGATAACATGAGCCCCTTAACTGCAAGTTTGATGTATTTATGAGATAAAACTGATTTGATAAAATATTCAATGAGATGCAGTTCTTGAATAATAGCTGATGAAAGAGTCTTTCATTAAAAGGCAGAAAGGGAGAAGGAAGGAAGGCAGGGTGGAAGGAGGGAGAATGGGGAGAATGGAATTGAATAAACTGAAAATTAAAAATGGTGAGGGGAAGTGAGTCCTGACTACAACAGAGTTCAGGCTTCTGGCAAAGCATATGCTGCTGTGGGTTGAAATCTCTTTCAGAAACTTCTCAGATGTGAAAGTAGAGACAGATGCTAAGAGAATCATTCAAAGCTTGAATTAAATCATCAAAGCCAACTTTCTCATTGTAATAATAAGAAAACGACATTTTAGAGAACTGTCAGAGTCACGTAAAGAATTAATTGTACTGCCTGCTCTTAAAGCTAGGTCTGAATGCCAGTCTGTCTAGTAGAGGTTTACACATGGGAAAATCAAGTGGAAACCCACTTAGGTCAGTTTATTGGGCTAGGAAGAGAGCAGGAATGACTGTTCACTGCAGCCTACCTTTAGGGGACCAGAAAGTGAGTATCAAAAAAAATAAAGCAGGGAACCTTAGTCCTATAAGCCAAAAAGCAAGAAATGCTGAAGAAGACCTGTAGAAGCAAATGCCATAAAGAATGAAGAAAGTTCAAAGAAACTGTCAGCGGGCCAGTAATAGAGGATTGAAGGATTCTGTTTTTGTCTAATGCTGCAGCTTTTTTTGTTTTTTGCACATTCTCAATACAAGATTATCTGGATGTATTGGATGCTTTTGAAAAAGTAAAGGCAGAAAGTTTAAAATATGTACTTAATTCCACCCTATCATGTTGACTCTTTTCTTCCCGTGTGCACCTCTGTAAGACACAGGAGAAAAGAAATGGATTCTGGCTGCAGACTGACAGGAAAAGAAGTGTTTGGCCCTTTAATTCATAAAGCCGTATCTTTATGCAAAGCAACTGAAAAGGTACTTTACTCAAATGTAAGAGTAAGGAGGAAAAACAGCTGTGGTTGATGGTAGTTAAGAAATCACGAGAAAGGCAATAAATTGAAATTTTTTGTCCTAATTATATTATTTTAAAATGTGTGATTAATTATTAAGGAAATGCTATTTTTTAGACAAAAGATGGCAAATACTAGCCTAAATGTCCACATAGCCTATTATTTCTCTCATCACAGACATCATTAATTAGTCACTGTAATAATGACATTCAATTGATTGCTGTTAGCTTGTCATCCCTGCTTTAGATCAGCAGTCAGAAAACTTTCCTCTAAAGAGTTAGATAGTATATATTTTAGGCTTTGAAGGCCATGAGATGTCTGTTGCAATTACTCAATTCTGTTGCTGTAGCTTCAACATAGCCATAGATGGTATGTAAAAGAGTGTCATTTTATTACCACAGAACTCATTTACAAAAACAGGTGTTGGGCCAGATTTGGCTTGTAGATCATAGTGAGGGACTGTGTTAAAGAGACTTCCTGGGGTCAGCTTGCGGGGAGGGGCATTGTTTCCATTTCAGGAATTCTCTGGTGTTCCTGCCTCTGCCGGCTAGGGACCTTTGTTTCAGCCTTCCCACCTCTGGCCAGGTAGGGCCTTTGGTTTCTACCTTCCTGCCTCTGGCAAGCCAGGTAGGGCCTTTGTCTTGACTTTCCCACCTCTGGAGGCTCTAGGAGGTGGGGCTGTGTGACACAGGGTTATAAAACAGTAGCCAATCTGGTAAAGGAGTCAAAGATCAATCAATCCAGAGGGAGTTTGAAAGAAATCCTCTCATTGAAGGAAAACATGAATGGGGAGCAAATAACTCAAGGGTAAAAACTCTAGCTGCCCCAGCCTGGGATGGAACCCTCTCTGGATCCCCTTCCACGAGACTGTGGGAGCTGTCCTTTCACTCTGCCTAACAAACCACTGTTGCACACTCTTTGGGTCCATGAGTTCTATCTGAAGAGTAAAACTCTTCACGCTTCAGGGCTCCTTTCCCCATTCTTAGGGGTTAGAAAGGCCAAGAGCCTAAGTTCTAATTGCAACTACCCAGTTTCCCTGGTGGCCTAGCAGTTAGGACCCCTGCTTTCACCAAGACCACCTGAGTTCAACTCCCAGTGTAGAAACCAGGGAATCTGGCTGCAGCTCTGGTTACAGTAGCAAAAACTTATGAGAAAACAATCATGAAAAACAGATTCTATGCAGTGACTACAGCCTGTCAGCTTCTCCTAATCAGTAGCCCCAGACTTAATGTGGTTAGTGACAGTAAAGGAAATACTTCACCTATGACAACGTGCCCACCCAATAAGCAGGGCCACATGAGGACTTGTAAACGGTAGCCACTTTTATCTTTGTGGGCTCTATCTGACTACCACATTCAAACTCAAAAAAGAATCACAAGGAGAACTGTCTTTCAGAGATAAAAGAGAGAAGTAGAAATGAAAAATAATCACCAATAAGACAAGTTCTTTGGAGACATTTAAATCGTTAGAGAAATCAATTGAAGAATTACTGTTCTTTCTTCTCAAGTAACGCTTACCACAAACCAACTCACCTCACGTATCACTAATTCAGCAGCTAATCCTAATCCTGAAAGGCACCATCTCAATTACCGTAATTGCAAATGTTGAAATCTTGAAAGATCAAAATCCCAAAAATGTAATTCTGGAGGAAATAATTTAAAAATATATTTAAAGATAGGTTTAAGAGGTGATTTACTTGCCAGTTGTATAAAAATGACAGAACACTTTATAGTCTACACAATAAATTAGACAATAATAATGGGCATTAATTGCAAACAAATTCTCAAATACACTAATTATGATCTGATGGGTGTAACAGTTATAAACAGGCAAACAATATTAATACAAAAAAACTCAGCAAACGTGTTTGTAAATGTATGAACGTGTATTACTATAATTGGTAATTTTGCACTCCCAGCTTTATAAATTGTAGTCATTTAAATACCATGACAGGCAGGCGCGGTGGCTCAAGCCTGTAATCCCAGCACTTTGGGAGGCCGAGGCGGGTGGATCACGAGGTCAAGAGATCGAGATCATCCTGGTCAACATGGTGAAACCCCGTCTCTACTAAAAATACAAAAATTAGCTGGGCACGGTGGCGCGTGCCTGTAATCCCAGCTACTCTGGAGGCTGAGGCAGGAGAACTGCCTGAACCCAGGAGGCGGAGGTTGCGGTGAGCCGAGATCGCGCCATTGCACTCCAGGCTGGGTAACAAGAGCGAAACTCCATCTCAAAAAAAAAAAAAGAAAAAAGAAAAAGAAATACCATGACAGACAACCTAAGTCTTTTGATGAGACTGACACAAAATCCATCATGAGTCACCACTGCATATGCCATCACCTAAAAAGCAGAGATTCTTGAGAAATCATATCTTCACAAATGTAGATGCACGAAAAGAACATATCTTTGTTTACCGAGGAAGTTTTAACATTTTTACCTACATGTACAGTGCTTACACACAAAATCAACATTGCAATAGTGCACTTTTGTGGAGTCAAATTCCTGATGTCTAAGACAGCAGAAGAAAAGGCTCAGAAAGAGACAAATTATCTTTCTGCATCTGTTCTCTCCATGTCCTTAGCCGATTGGATGGTGCCAGACAATAATAAGGACACGTCTTCCTTCCTAGTCCACTACAACCCACATGCTAATCTCCTCTGGAAATACCCACATAGACTCAAAATGACACTTTACTAGTTTTCTAGGTATCCCTTAATCCAGTCAAATCTTCATTTACAATTAAATCCACAAATCCACTCCTTGTCAACTAGGCCCTCAAATGCATCTCCTTAAACAATACTTAATTTCCAAATAAAGATAATAGTTGTTTTCTTGGCTTTCCGCCATCAAAATGGTAGATTGGAAGCACTATCAGCATGCTTTCCCTACTGGGAAAAACAAAACAGTGTATGGCAATTCACACTGTGAACTTTTTTCTAAGAAGCAACACAGAAATATAACAGGAAAACTGAAAAAAACTGCAGACCCTTTGTAAGCAGCGGGCTGCAGTCTACACTGAGGTCCAGGTGGAAAACAGAAAGTCCCAGAGTGTGAGGGGAATAACTGCTTCTGGGACACATACTACCACGGGGAAACCTGGTAATTCAATCCACAGGAAAAGGTCTTAACCCTGCTTAGCACTGAAGGTGATTTAGTGAGTGGTGGGGAGGTTATGAGAAGGAGTGGCTCTGGATATGCTTCGCACATACTCCCAGTCTCCAGCAGGGATGGAGAGAAGCCATTCCTGATCCTGCCTTAAAGAGGACCTCAGCCGGGCGCGGTGGCTCAAGCCTATAATCCCAGCACTTTGGGAGGCCGAGGCGGGTGGATCACGAGGTCAAGAGATCGAGACCATCCTGGTCAACATGGCGAAAACCCGTCTCTACTAAAAATACAAAAAATTAGCTAGGCATGGTGGCGCGTGCCTGTAATCCCAGCTACTCTGGAGGCTGAGGCAGGAGAATCGCCTGAACCCAGGAGGCGGAGGTTGCGGTGAGCCGAGATCGCGCCATTGCACTCCAGCCTGGGTAACAAGAGTGAAACTCCATCTCAAAAAAAAAAAAAAAAAAAGAGGACCTCGGGAAGTCTACCAGCTTACTCAGGAAGCAGTCACAGGTTGAGAGAAGCTCCCAAATGAGATTCACAATATAATCTTGCATGGGGATGAACTCCCTTGGCCAGAACCAAGGAGCAAGTAGGAACTGTACAATAGCCATTGGTGCACCAGGCGGGCACCCTTGTTTCACAAGCACATTGGGAGGAGCTGGCCTAAAAGTTGTGGTTTCTGTCTCCATGGGGGGCAATTGTGAGTTCTGAGTGCAAATTCTTTGGAACCTAGCTAGATGCAGCCAGTAGAACACTATGGGTGTGAGGCTGCCTTGACAAGTGCCTGGGCGCTGGGTGGGGCTTATTACTGCCAACTACACCCACTTCCTGTGTAGACTCTTCTGGGCATCAGAGGCAGCTGTGCTCCTCCTTGGAACATTACCTCAACAACCGGAGAATTGCCCCCTGATGCCCACTGAGGCTACTGCTTGCACCCACATGTGGAGAAGCAGAGTGCAAACTGGTCTGAACCAACTCACACTTGACTTTGCCTCTCCAACCACTCTGGTAGCTTAACACAAAGAACAGCAACTTTTGGGAGCTTTATGGTGCTGCCCATTGCCTGAAACAGCAGAGTACCTCCATTGGGTAACATAAGGCAAGGACAAGCCCCATGACTACCACTTCAACTGGTGCTCCTTTGCAAATGCTGCCTCCTGGCTGGAGGCCAACTGACACGGCCTATTACAGCATCTGCAGATATAATAACACAGGGCCCAGGAAAGAGAAAACTTATGGGTCACCTCAGCTATCCCTATTGTTCTAGCACCCTGGATAATCAGGAGTCTGTTCTTTTGACCAGTTCATTAATACTACAGCTGGCATTTGAGAAAAGCAATCCACTGATGCTATTTATAACCAAGTAATTTCACAGTCTATGTCATTCCCCTGCCACACCCATCAGAGCTGATACTGATTGCCCACTGCTGGGGGACTTGAGGACAGGTCACATCACTGAATCCCATGCAGCCATTCCCCAGTACCGGCCTGGACTGTTACAGACTCACTGGATGGCTGAATCAAAGGGGTGGCAGGATTCACAGTAGTCTGGCCCTCAAGGACTCCTAGGGGAAGGAGGAGTGCGCCACATCAAGTGAGTAAGCAACCCATGGGACAAGAGGTCAGAAGGCTTCAGTCCCAGAACTTTCTTGGTGGGAAGTTTCTTTCAGTAGAGGTACAGGTATAGCACTGTGCTCAGCAAAGTTCATGGCTCTACCGCAACAGTCCAGCAGCCCTGGTCCTCATGAAGGATCTTGGAGAATGGTACTTCTTTTCCCATTTCCCAGCCACTGCAGATGCAGTTGGGGCTTCTCCCATGGGACCTTGGCATGGGTGCACCTATAGATAGCCCTTGTGGAGCACTTCAGGGTGACTGCATCCTCACAGGAGGAGAGGCCTCCAGGTTCAAACTTTCACAAGCGGTAAAGCCACAATCCCTCAACATGAACATCAGCATTTCTGCAGATGAAAAACAGGTGCCAGAACTGAATAGCCAGAACACTGGGTCAAGAGTGCAACTGGGAGGTGCCAACCCTTTCTTCCTAGCCAGGCAAAGGAGCTGAAATGGCTCCCTCACTTACCCCTAAAAAGACTTCAGTGTTTTTCACTGAGAGCTCCTCAGTTACTCTGTCAAGGCTGGAATCTCTGCCCACCCTTGGGTATGGCATACACCCACTTACTCTAGTCACAGTCAGTTTTTACCCATGGACACCTTCTCTACTGCATGAACTGTTCTACCCAGTAAATAAAATACTGGGGAAAAGGAAAATAAATGAAAAATGAAAACCAATGAGGAACGAGATAAGCTTCAGGAGACTTCTGGCAGTATAGCTCCATGGGAGACACAGAACCTGCCCATGCACCAAGCATGTTACAGCTCCACGGGAGACACAGAACCTGCCCATGCACCAAGCACGTTACAGCTCCACGGGAGACACAGAACCTGCCCAGGCATCAAGCGTTACAGTTCCACGGGAGGCACAGAACCTGCCCACGCACCAAGCACATTATAGCTCCATGGGAGACACAGGACCTGCCAACGCACCAAGAACATTATAGCTCCATGGGAGGCACAGGACCTGCCCACGCACCAGGCACATTATAGCTCCATGGGAGACACAGGACCTGCCCACGCACCAAGCACATTATAGCTCCATGGGAGACACAGAACCGGCCCACGCGCCAAGCGCATTATAGCTCCATGGGAGACACAGAACTGGCCCACGTGCCAGGCACATTATAGCTCTATGGGAGACACAGGGCCAGCCCACGCACCAGGTGCATCATAGCTCCCTGGGAGACACAGGGCCTGCCCACGCACCACGGGCATTGTAGCTCCCTGGGAGACAAAGGGCTGGCCCACGTGCCAGGCACATCGTAGCTCCATGGGAGACACAGAAGCTGCCCATGCACCAAGCGCATTGCCACCACAATCAATATCTGAGAAAGCCATCATAGAGATCATAACCAAGGAACTCTTACAGAATCCTACCCCTAACAGCAACCAGAGCTAAATAAGGTTCTAATAAACAATAATTATTAAATTGACACCTTTGAGGGTGAAAAATACTAAAAAAAGCCAAATGAATAAAAATAAATTTTAAAATATTTTTTTAAAAATAACCAACAAAAGTGAGAATAAGCCAGAAAAGTAATTCTGGCAATAAGACAAAACAGGGTTCTATAATATTGAAAATAACAAACAAATAGCTCCTCAGCAGTAGATGCAAACCTGGATTAAATCTTTGAAGTACCAGATAAAGAATTCAAAAGGTTGATTATTAAGTCACTCAGAAAGATACAAAAGAAAGGTAAAAACCAATATAGAGGAATAAAAAAATCAGGATATAAATGTATAATTTCTATAGAAATGATATCTTCAAGGAAAATCAATAAAAACTTCCAGAAATGAAAGGCACATTTAGGGAATTACAAAATGTATTGGATAGTTTCAACAATAGATTAGACCAAATAGAAGAAAGATTTTGAAAGTTTAAAGGCAAAGCTTTTGGATTAACCCAATCAGGTAAAAATAAAGAAAAAAGAATTCAAAGAAAGAAAGTCTTTTAAAAAAATATTAGATTATGTAAAGTCAAACCTAAGAATCATTGGTGTTTCTGAGGGAGAAGAAAAAGAAAAAAGTATGGAAAACTCATTTGAGAAAATAATTGAGGAAAACTTTACTAGCTTTGATAGAGTTGTAGACACTTAAGTACAAAAGAAATCTGGGTGATTCATTGCGAAAAGGACATCACCAAAGCACATAGTCATCAGGCTATCTAAAGTTAATGTGAAGAACTTTAAAAGCAGTGAGACAAAAAGCATCAGGTAACCTGTAAAGAAAAACCTATCAGATTAACAGCAACCTTCCCAGTAGAAACCTTATAAGCCAATGGGACTAGGGTCATACCTTTAGCTTCCTTAAACAGAATAACTGTCAGCCGAGAATTCTGTATCTAGCAAAACTAAGTTTCATAAATGAAGGATAAATTATCTTTTTCAGATGAACAAATGCTGAGGAAATATGTTACTACCAAACAAGCCCTATAAGAAATGATTTTTAAAAATCTAAATCTTGAAACAAAAGGTTGATATGTCCCAGAATAAAATGTCATGAAAGCATGAAACTCACAAGCCCTATAAAACAATAACACAGCTGCTCTGCCTATGGAGTAGCTATTCTTTTATTTCTTTATTTTCTAGTAAATGTACTTTCCCTTTACTCTAGCAAACAAACAAACAATAACCATAACAGAATGAAGAAAATGAAATATCTGTGTAACAATTAACATAATGACTGGCACCTCCTATCTCAATAATAGTATTGAATTGAAATGTATAAATGCTCCACTTAAAAAATAGAGATTGGCGATTGGCAGAATGGGTTAAAAAATTGCCAACCTGTCAACCAAATGTCTGCTGCCTTCAAGAGTCACCTAACATGTAATGATTTTAATAGACTCAAGGTAAAGGACTGGAAAAAGATATTTCATGATAATGGAAACTAAAAGCCAGCATTAGTATTGTTATACCAGATAAAACAGACTTTAAAGCAACAACCTAATAACAGACAAAGGAGGTCATTATATAATGATGAGAGGATCAATCTAACAACAAGATATTACAATCCTAAATATGTGTGAATCTAACTCTGGAGCTCCCAGATTTGTAAGACAATTATTACTATATCTAAAAAAAAAAATAGAAAGCAACACAATCATAGTAGGGAGCTTCAATACTTCACTGACAGCACTAGACAGATTACCGAGGCAGAAAGTCAGCAAAGAAGCACTGGATTTAAACTATACTCTAATATAAATGTACCTAACAAAATTTACAAAACATTCTACTCAAGAAATGCAGAATATAAATTCTTTTCATTAGTATAGGAAACAATCTGTAAGATAGATCTTATTATAGGCTGTGAAACAAGTCAATAAATTGCTTTAAAAATCAAAACTGTATCAAGGTTATTTGCAGATCACAGTGTATTCAAGTATAAATAAATGCCATAAGGGACCATTAAAACTACACAAATACATGCAAATTAAACAATCTGCTCCTGAGTGGTTTTGGAGTTAACAATAAAATCAAGATTGAAATTTTAAAGCTCTTTGAAATGAATTATAATAGTGACACAAGTTGTCAAAACCACTGGGATACAGCAAGAGCAGTGCTAAGAGAAAAAAATTACAGCACAAAATGCCTGCATCAAAAAGTCTGAAAGATCATGAATAAACAACCTAATGTCACACCACAAGGAACTAGAGAAACAAGAACAAACCAAACCCAACGCTAGCAGAAGGAAAGAAATAACAAAGATCAGAGCAGAACTAAATGAAATTGAAACACACACAGATAATACAAAGGATCAATGGAACAAAAAGCTGGTTCTTTGAAAAGATAAACAAAATTGATACACCATTCACTAGATCAACCAAGAAAAGAGATGATTCAAATAAACTAAAATAGTAATTAAAATGGAAACATTATTGCCAACACCACAGATATACAAAAGTTTATTTGAAACTACTAGCACTTTTTCTTTTGAAACCACTAGTGCTTTTTGGCCGGGCGTTGTGGCTCATGCCTGTAATCCCAGCACTTTGGGAGGCCGAGGTGGGTGGATTATGAGGTCAAGAGATCGAGACCATCCTGGTCGAAATGGTGAAACCCCGTCTCTACTAAAAATACAAAAAATTAGCTGGGCATGGTGGCGCGTGCCTGTAATCCCAGCTACTCAGGAGGCTGAGGCAGGAGAATCGCCTGAACCCAGGAGGCGGAGGTTGCGGTGAGCTGAGATTGCGCCATTGCACTCCAGCCTCGGTAACAAGAGTGAAACTTCATCTCAAAAAAAAAAAAAAAAAGAAACTACTAGTAATTTTCCTCTTGTACTACTGGAAGTACCTAGTGGTACAAAAGATTATTTGAAACTACTGGCATAATTTGGCTGTGAATCCATCTTACCTTGTTTTTATATTTTTGTTGTTGTTAGTGGTGGTGGTAATTTTTTTTATATTACTGATTGAATCTTTCTTATTCTATGAAGCTAGCACTACCCTAGGAAAGGACAAAACAAACAAGCAAAAAACCCTGCAGATCAATAACCTTGATGAATACAGACACAAAAAATCCATAACAAAGGTGCTAGCAAACTGTATCCAACAGCATATCAAAATGATAATTCACCATGATCAAGTAGGTTTTACCCCAGGGATGGTTCAACATCTGCAAGTCAATAAATATGATCCACCACATAAAAAGAATTTAAAACAAAGACCAAATGATCATCTCAATGGACACACACAAAAAAAACATTCAGTAAAATTCAGCTCTTCTTTATGATAAAAATCCTCAACAAACTAGACACAGGAGGAACATACTTCAAAATAATAAAAACGATATATGACAAAGACCCATAATATAGTTTGGGTCTGTGTACCCACCTAAATCTCATGTTGAATTGTAATTCCCAGTATTGGAGCTGGGGTGTCTTGGGAGGTGACTGGATTATAGGGTTATTTCCCATGAATAATTTAATGCTATCATTTTGGTACTGTCATCATGATAGTGAGTTCTCATGAGATCTAGTCAAGAGTGTACTTTGCTCTCTCTGTTGCTCCTGCTTTTGCCATGTCATGTGCCTGTTCCTTCTTTGCCTTCTACCATGACTAAAAGCTTCCTAAGGCCTCCCCATAAGCAGATGCTGCTATACCTCCTATACAGCCTACAGAACTGTCAGCTAATTAAACCTCTTCCTTATAAACTACCCAGTCTCAACTATGTCTTTATAGAAACATGAGAACAGCCCAATACGCCACAGTCAACATAACACTGAATGGGAAAAAGTTGAAAGCATTCCCCCTAAGAATTGGAACAAGAGAAGGATGCCCACTTTTGCCATGTCTAGTCAACATACCACCAGAAGTCCTAGCCAGAGCAATCAGGCAAGAGAAAGAAATAAAGGGCAACTAAATTGGAAAAGGAGAAGTCAAGCTATCTGTGTTTGTTAATGATATGATTATTTACCTAGAACACCCTAAGGAGTCCTCCAAAACGCTCCTAAATTTGTGAAATGAATTCAGTAAAATCTCAAGTTAAAACATCAAGGTATATAAATCAGTAGCACTGCTACATACTGACAACAATGAACCTGAGAATCAAATCAAGAACCCCATTCCTTTTATAATAACTGCAAAAAATAAAGCAAAATACCTGGAATATACTTGACCCAGGAGGTGAAAAATCTCTACAAGGAGAAGTACAAAATTCTGCTGAAAGAAATTATAAATGACACATACAAATGGAAATACATCTATGCTTATGGATTGAAAGACTCAATATCATAAAAATGACCATACTTCCCAAAGCAATCTACAGATTCATTGCAATTCTTATCAAAATAATATTATTTCTCACAAAATTAGGAAAAACAATTATAAAATATATATAGAAACAAAAAAGAGCCCAGATATACAAAACATTCCTAACCAAAAAAGAACAAATGTTGAGGCATCACATTATCTGACTTCAAATTATACTATAAGGCTATAGTAACCAAAACAACATGGTAATTATGTAAAAGTGATACATAGACCAATGAAACAAAACAGAAAACACAGAAATAAAGCCAAATACAACCAACTGATCTCTGACAAAGTTGACAAAAATAAACAATAGGAAAAGGATTCTTATTCAATAAATGGTTCTACAGAAATTGGATACCCACATGTTTAAGAATAAAACTATATCCCCATCACCATATGCAAAAATAAACTCAAGATAGATTACAGATTTAAATCTCAGACCTAAAACCATAAAAATTCTAAAAGGAAACCTAGGAAAATCTCCTCTGGACATTGGCTTAGGCAAATAATTTATAACTAAGACCCAAGAAACAAATGAAACAGAAAATAACTAAATTGGATCTAATTAAACTGAAAAGCTATACAGCAAAAGAAATAATCATCAGAATAAACTGATAACTCACTGAATGGGAGAAAATGTTGACAAACTATGCATCCACAGAGTTCTAATATCCAGAATCTATAGGGAACTCAATCAGTAAGAAAATATAAATAAATAATCCCAACAAAAAGTGGGTAAATGACATAAATAGCAACTTCTCAAAAGAAGATATACAAATGGCCAATGAACATATAAAATTAATACTCAACATCACTAATCATTAGGAAAATGTAAATTTAAACTCTAATATGATACCACCTTAACCTTACCAGAATAGCCATCATCAAAAAGTCCCAAACCAGAAGATCTTGACATGGGTATGGTGAAAAAAGAACACTTATACACTGCTGCTGGGACTGTAAATTAGTACTTCTATGGAAAACAATTTCTCAAACAAGTAAAAGTAGATCTACCACTCAATTCAACAATCCCACTCCTGGGTCTCTTTTCAAAGGAAAAGAAATTAAATCAAAAAGACATCTGCACACATACGTTTATGGCAACACAATTCACAATCGCAAAGAAATGGAACCTACCTAAGTGCCCGTAAACAGATGGATGAAGAAAATATGTGTATACACACACATAGAGACACACACATACAATGGAATACTACTCATCCATAAAAAGGAATGAAATAATATCTTTTGTACCAACTTAGATGGAGCTAGGGGCCCTTATTCTAAGTGAAATAACTCATGCTAAGAAAACCAAAACTATATGTTCTCACTTAGAAGTGGAAACTAAACTATGGGTATGTAAAGGCATACAGAGTAGTATAATAGACACTGGAGAATCAGAAGGTGGGGAAGAGAGAAGAGGTAAAGGATAAAATATTACATATTGGGTAAAATGTACACTACTACTCAGGTGATGAGAGCATTAAAATCTCAGACCCAACCACTGTACGGCCAGTTGCCTCGCTGGGAGCTCGGACATGCCCATCCCTCTCCCAGCCTGAAAATTACGTCACCAGAATACGCCCATCATCAAGCTCCACCTTGGAAATCCCCTCTGCACTCAGTACTAAGCTCTGCACCTGACACTTAGCTCACTTTGGAAATCCCCTCTGCACTCAACACGAAGCTCTGCACTCAGCACCTAGCTAGGTCACCGGAAATCCCACCTACCTACCAATAGCAGCTTGCCCCGTCCATGTTCTGTTTCTCCACAGCCAATCAAATGCCTTCACTCCCTATAAAACCTATGCCTGAGAGAAGTCAGGTGTGACTTCTCTGGCCTCTTTCCCTGGGACCACAGAACCTCGCCTGGGAGCCAAATAAATTGGTGTCTAATTGTTCTCATGCAGGCCTCAGTTTCCTCATTTTAAACTCGGCAATAAACGTCACAAGATGATAACCCTTACAAGTGGTGCCAAAACCCGGGAGGAGTTGTAAGACCCATCCTGGGGAAAACTGATTCCTTCATCCAAAGCCAGACCAGGGAACTGATCCATCACAAGGTAAGACTTCTGTTACCCACAGCCTCTCCCGCTGCCTGCCTCGTGGACTCCCTGCATGTAACTGCAGCTGCATCAGGGACTCCTCATTTCTTGTCATGTGCCCAGGGCCCTGGCCTTGTCATGAGGACCTAAGCATAGAGGAGACGTCCCTACACTCTTGTCTTCTCCCCATGAGGGGTTTCTCGGGGTCAGGATTCTGAGGGAGATGTCCCCACCTTCCTGAACCCTCTCATATTCTCGTCTCGTGGACTCTCTAAACCTAATCACAGCTGTATTAGGGCCTCCTTCTCGTTTCTTGCCATGGGCCCCGGGCCCCGGCCTTGTCTCAAGAACCTGAGCATAGAGGAGATGTCCCTACACTCTTGTCTTCTCCCCATGAGGGGATTTTTGGGGGTCAGGAATTTGAAGGAGAAGTCCCCATTTTCCTGAACCCTCTCTAGTGTTCGGAAGTGCAGTCCAGGTTGCCTTCCAAACATCTCCACAGCAGCAGCCAAGGTTTAGGTATTCAGAAGCCCTGTTTACAGACCCAGGCCCTGCCTAACAGCAGGACCAAATCCCCCAGCTTACGGTACTAAAACGTCTATCTCAAATAAGCCTTTTGGCATATAAGCTCCCATTAATTAAGTAACTGTACTTTTGGTTTCTCTTCCTAATCTCGAGCAAGTGAGTGAGTGAGTTTATATGTAGTCCTATGGCCTAATGGCTACAAGGCTTATGTGGGCCTCAACCTGTGGTTCCATGGGGATGCCCTAAGGCATAATGGTGACCAGGCCTGGGGGTTATACGAGTATAGCTTAGCCAAGATGCCCTGAAACATTCCTTCGGGGAAGTGGCCGGGAAGGCATCAGACTGGTCTCCCATCCGGGGGGCACCCACCCTTTGTCCATCAATCCTATATGTGGTTTTTGTCTCAGACAGCCCTAGCCCTGTCTCATTTTATTTTCTTTCTTGTCATAATCGTTGCAGCCTGTAAGTTCTCTCAGCCACCCCTTGCCCCAGGAAAGGAGTACTTCTGCCTGCGTTGGGTATAATATCTTTCCATATTCCTTTCTTACTCCTAACTATCCCACAAGAAGGTGAACCATGGGCAATCAGAAGTCCCACCCAGACCCTAAATAGCCATAAGGATGCCTAGTCCAAAATCTACCCAAACTGGGTCTTTCCATAAAAAAGAAAAGGCTGCTCTTCCTCTCTACTGTGGCCTGGCCACAGTATCCCCTAGACAACCAGTACCTTTGTTCCCGACCCGCCCTCTGCTCCTCTTGCTCCTCCGCCCAGGTTCTGTTAGCCAAAACCCCACCTTTTCCCTCAGCCTTGCCCTGCTCTGCACTCTCTGAAGACCCAGAAGACTTGTCCTGCCCCACCTACTTTACCAACCCCCCTCCTTATGCAAGGCCTCAACTCCCTCCTCCCTCTTCTCCTCCTCCTCCCCAAAGCCCTAATATAACTTCCCCTGTCAGTGCTAGCACCTGCTCTCATAACCCCCCACTCCTCTGCCCTTTGTGTGAGGCAGCTGGAGCAGAAGGCGTTGTCGGAGTACACATTCCCTTCTCTCTTTCAGATCTGTCAGCCATTGAAAAATGCCTAGGGTCATTCTTTACCAATCCTATCACTTATACCAAAGAATTTCATTACCTCACCCAGGTGTATGACCTCACCTGGCACGAAACCTATGTGATTCTGTCCTCCACTCTTACTCCTGATGAGCATGACTGCATTCTTATAGCAGCCAGAGCTCACACTGATCAGGTACATCTCACAAACAATCAAATGCCAGTAGGTGCAGCGGCAGTCCCCAAGGCTGACCCTAATTGGGACTATCAAACCGGTCAAGATGGCCACCGCCGCCAAGACCCAATGCTACAGTGCCTCCTAGCGGGCAAGCAAAGCGCAGCTCAAAAGGTAGTTAATTATGACAAGTTAAGGAAAATAACTCAGGGTCCTGATGAAAACCCAGCTGCCTTCCTAGATGGATTAACTAATGCTATGATCCTCCATACCTGGCTAGATCCAGCCTCCTCAGCAGGGGCTACAGTCCTAGCCACCCACTTCATCTCCCAGTTGGCAGCTGATATAAGGAGGAAACTTAAAAAGGCTGAGGAGGGCCCCCAAACTCTCATACGGGACCTGCTGAACACAGCATTTAAAGTTTTCAATGGCCAAGAGGAAAAGGCTGAGGCCACCCACCAGGCCCGTTTACAGCAAAAGGTAGGCCTCCAAACCTGAGCTTTTGTAGCAGCCCTGAGGCTGGCAGTCCACCGAACATCCGATGGAGGGGGTCCATCAAAACCCTCCCAAAATTCTTCAAAGGCACCGCCTTGGCCCTGTTTCAAATGTGACCAGGAGAGACACTGGGCACAGCAGTGCCCCTGTCCTCATCCACCTCCTGGACCCTGTCCAAGCTGCAAACAGACTGGACACTGGAAGGTTGACTGCCCATCCTGGGCTGCAGGCTCACCCCCTAAACCTCTCTGTGGAGGGCAGGCTGGTCCACAGGACGCAGTCCCTTCACTTGAACTTCTCAGCCTTCTGGATGACTGATGCAGCCCGGACTCAAGGAACCCCATCACCCTTGCTGAGTCCAGGGTAATGCTGCAGGTAGCGGGTAAGTCCATTTCTTTTTTAATGGATATGGGGGCTACCTATTCTGTACTGCCTTCCTACTCAGGACCCAGCATACCTTCCCAGGTTTCAGTCATGGGGGTTGATGGAAAGCCATCCTCTCCTAACCAAACTCATCCCTTAGCCTCTTTCCTTGAGGGACACCCCTTCTCCCACTCCTTTCTAATCATACCCTCATGCCCAGTTCCCCTTTTAGGACGAGATATTCTCCAGACTGTAGGGGCCATCTTCCAACTCACTGCCCCCCCAACATTCAAGCCCATCCTCTGCTCACCTCCTATTGCTACTCCTAACTGTCTTGACCCCTTGCCTCAAACCCCTGTCTTTCCTAATGAAGTTAATCCCTTGATATAGGATACCTCCAAGCCTGTAGTGGCCAGACATCACATGCCAGTTAAAATTCTTCTCAAAAACCCTACCCACTTTCCCTTATGTCCTCAGATCCCATCTCAAAAACCCACTGCCAGGTTTAAAGCCTATCATTACCAGACTTGTGGCCCAAGGACTCCTTATTCCCACCAGTTCCCCCTGAATACTCCTATCTTACCAGTCTAGAAGTCGACTGGCGAATACCACCTAGTTCAGGACCTGTGCCTCATCAACGAGGTGGTGGTACCCCTCCACTGGTGGTCCCCAACCCATATACCCTATTATCCAACATTCCCTCCACTACCTCTCATTTTACGGTTCTTGACCTCAAGGATACCTTCTTTTATTCCCCTTCACCCAGAGCCTTACTTCCTTTTTGCCTTCACCTGGACCGATCCTGACACCAACCTGTCACAGCAACTCACCTGGACAGTCCTGCCCCAGGGATTTAGAGACAGCCCCCATATTTTCAGACAAGCCTTAGCAGCTGACCTTAGCTCCTGCCCCCTCCCACCTAGTATCCTTCTACAGTATGTGGATGACCTATTACTTTGTAGCCCCTCCCTCTCCCTGTCTCAACAGCATACTGCCACTCTCCTTAACTATCTTGGATCCCAGGGGTACCAGGTATCTCCCTCTAAAGCACAGTTGTCAGTCACCTCAGTAGTCTACTTAGGCATTCATCTCACCCCCAGAACTAAAAGCCTAACAACTGACTGCCGGCAGGCACTTCTTTCATTGCAGCCCCTGGAGACTGCAGACCAGATTCTCTCCTTCTTAGGATTTGTAGGGTTTTTCCATCACTGGGCACCTAACTTTGTCGCTCTAGCTAAACCTCTGTACGTAGTGGCTAAGGACACACCCACAGGACCCCTCTCTCATCCTGGAGTTGTAAAACAAGCTTTCAAAACCCTACAAACTGCTCTGTCCATGGCAACTCCACTTCAACTGCCAGGCCTTAACCATCCTTTCCACTTATTTACTGATGGAAAACAAGGTATTGCAGTTGGAGTCCTAACCCAACCCCTAGGCCCTGTGTATCATCCTGCAGCCTACTTATCAAAACAACTTGATCCCAGGGTCAGGGGATGGCAGCCTTGCCTGCGGGCCCTGGGAGTGGCAAGAGAACTTACCAAGGAATCCCTAAAACTTACCCTAGGCCAGCCCATTTCGGTGTTCTCTCCTCATTGACTGACCGATCTTCTCTCTCACAAATCTCTTGCTCACCTAGGACCCTCTCGCCTACAGGAGTTTCATCTACTCTTTATTGAAAATCCTTCAGTTAGCCTGCATCCCACTTCTCCACTCAACCCAGATACTTTGTTTCCCCTTCCATCCCATCCTCCCTCCCCAGCCCATTCCTGCCCTGAACTAATGGATACATTTGCTAAACCTCAGGAGGGCCTGTCTGACCTTCCCCTATCTAACCCAGACCTTACCTTTTATGTAGATGGGAGTTCAATAGTGACAGCTGAGGGGTGGCAAAAAGCTGCCTATACAGTAGTCACTGATTCAGCCACCCTTGAGGCATGTCGCCTCCCCGAGGGAACCACCTCATAAAAAGCAGAGCTCATTGTCTTAACCCGAGCTCTCACCCTAGCATGGGGAAAGCGGGAAAATATCTACACTGATTCAAAGTATGCTTCCTTATTACCCACTGTCATTCTGCCCTCTGGAAAGAGCAGGGATTCCTTACTATGAAAGGGTCCCCCATAATCAATGCTACCCAAATCTGTAATCTCCTACAGGCCCTATCACTGCCCAAAGAAGTCACTGTCATCCACTGCTGAGGGCACCAAACCCAGCAGGTTGCTGTTTCCCGGGGCACTGCAAGGGCAGATGCAGCTGCAAAATTCTTAACTAGTACCAGGCTAGCCCCATTTCAGTCCTGTTTCTCACCACGGCCATGCCGCCGATTTACTTGCCATCAGAGAAACAGGCCCTCATATTAAAAGGGGGAACTGAGTCTGATCAGGGTTGGATCTTCCTAAACAACAGAATTGCCCTTCCCCGGGAACAGGCCCCAAAAGTTATTGCTGAAATCCATCAATCCTTACATATAGGGCCCAAAGCATTGCACCACTTTGTGCAGCCCCTTTTTTTCTCCCCAGGCCTGCAACAGACAATTGAGCAAGTACACAAAGCATGGGTTACTTGCTCTAAGGTCTCGTCTCAGGGAGGCTTAAGGCCACAGTTTTCTACCCACCAAATGTGTGGCCACCTGCCAGCACAAGACTGTCAGATTGATTTTACCCAGCCTCAGGTGCAACACCACAGTAGAAGTAAAATCCTTTATGCACCTCCAGGAGTATTCTTTTGGTGTAATGGAACCCTAACCAAAGTTATTGATGCCTCCCTCCCCTTCCCCTGTGTGCCTGTCACACTAGTCCTGCAGTTTTAAGTGTATGGACAAGTCGAGTTCCTATCCCTCATCACACTGTCCCCTAATTGCCAGAGCTAACGAGCAGTCTTCCTCCTGATAGTAGTTGGCCTCTTTTTAGCATCCTCTCTAGTAGCAGCTGGAATAGGGAGTGGTGCCATGGGCTACAGCATCACTTCAGCCACTCAACTGGAAGACAAGCTCCGTGTGGCTATTGAAGCATCAGCCACCTCTTTAGCCTCCCTCCAGTGACAAATCACATCGTTGGCTCGGGTAACTCTCCAGAACCAATGGGCCCTAGACCTGCTAATGGCAGAAAAAGGAGGTACCTGTCTGTTTCTCCAGGAGCAGTGCTGTTATTACATCAATGAAACAGGCATTGTGGAAGAAAATGTCAACACTCTCTATCGCCTCCAAGAGGACCTCTGTAGGAAGCAGAGTGCACCAACCTCGTGTCTCAGCTGGTGGCAATTTCCCATACTTACCTGGCTAGCTCCCATTATTATCCCTGTTATCGTTGTGTGTCTTCTACTAATGCTAGCCCCTTTTTTCTCAAGGTTTTACAGGCCTGCATAAGAGAAATTTCCAGGGTGGCTGTTAACCAGATGATACTTCACCCCTATATCTGACTCTCAGTTGAGGCACCAGCCAACTGACCCCTTCCCCTCACTTTGCCCCTATTCAGCAGGAAGTAGCCAGAAAGAAGCGGCATCCTATATATCATCAAAAAGGTCATAATATAAGGCTGGTTGCCTCACCAGGAGCTCGGACACGCCCATCCCTGTCCCCGCCTGAAAATTACGGCACCAGAATATGCCCATCATCTAGCTCCACCTTGGAAATCCCCTCTGCACTCAGCAGGAGCTCTGCACTCAGCACCTAGCCTGCTCACTGGGAATTTGGCCTACCTACCAATAGCAGCTTGCCCTGTCCATGTCCTCTTTCTCCATAGCCAATCAAATGCCTGCACTCCCTATAAAACCCCATGGCTGAGAGAAGTCGGGCATGACTTCTCTGGCCTCTTTCCCTGGGACCACAGAACCTCGCCTGCAAGCCAAATAATTGGCGTCTAATTGTTCTCATGCAGGCCTCAGTTTCCTCATTTTAAACTTGGCAATAAACCTTATAAGACATTAACCCTTACAACCACTATACAATTTATTTATGTAATCAAAAGCCATTTGTACCATAAAAGCTACTGAAATATATATATATATATATATATATATATATATATATATATGAAGTATAGAAACAAAAACAAGTAAAGGCAATAATAATATAATAGTTGTGCCTACCATGATGCAACTATCCTGAATACAACCTGAAGCATCCTAACCCCTTTCCTGGAATTCAGCTTTCAGGATTTCAACATTTAGGATTTTAATCTTTGGGATTGTAATTTTTGAGGGTTTAGATGTTAGGAACTTTAGACTTTAGGGATTTTGATTGTTAGGAATTTCAACTTTTTGAGCTTTTAACATTCAGGATTATGGTATTTGGGATTGTGCCTTTTGAGATTATGATCCAAATTGCATCAATTTATATTAATATAATGAAAGCATGTAATCTTTATCTCTATCCAATATGGTGTTAAGTAAACAGCAAAAAGGTATGGGCTGTGTCTATAATTCTATGGATAATAGATAAAGATTATTTAGGTATACTCAGCTTTGTTTGAATTAAATGAATCACCTATTAAGCTGCAAAATGCTAAATAAAAATATTATTTCATTATAACTCCATTTTGTTAATAGCAGCTTGTTGTGGGTGGTGCACAGCTCACTAAGGAACCTCAAAAAACCCATCACTATATGCAATAACAAATAAATAGTCATAGTTGCCACTTTCACTCATACCTGGTTTACACTGTAGATAGCAGAAACAGTAATATTCCCTAATAGGTGCGTTTGGAAGATCAGTACAAACTTGATGATCAGGCTGTATGTCTCTTAGATTATTAATGGTATATGAAGGACAGTCAGCCACCATGGTGGGATTGACAAGTAAAAATGTAACAAGTAAAATAAAAACAATCTTCCTATCAGAAAATGTAGAGCAATGTATAGCCAAGAAACAAATTGACACTTGGCAATTATTAGCAAACTAACCTAAATTAATAACAGGTTAAATATACTAAAGGCTTTTTGTGTGTGTGGGAAGCTTACAGAAAAAGAAAGCATTTCTTTCACACCTGCTTTCTTTTAAAGCTGTTATGACATACTGTAGTCCTTGTATATTGAAAAAGCTAATTTTATAATCAGTTCTCTGAAAAGTAAAGATTAGAGAAATAAAAAGATAAAATGTGGCATTCTTTTATATTTAATGGAAGAGCTATTCAATTCTGTAAGACAAGAAACTAAAATAACGCATAAGAATTAAAAAGGAAGAAAAATACTTATCTATCAAAGAAAACAGAGTTGTTTCCACAGAAAACTAAAGAAAAGCTAAGAAAATAATGAGAAGTAGTAAGAGAGTTCAGCAAGATTGCAAATGCAAAATTAAAATAACAAAATTCCATTACAGAAACTGTATAATGGAAAATGTAACTTTGTTGCATAGAATAATTATATTTAAACCATCAAAAGAATAAAAATGACATTATCTAAAAATAAATCTAAAAAATAAAGTTTGGAATTATATGGATAGAATCACAAAATTTTATTCAGTATTATGAACAACACGTAAATAAATGAGGAATTATACTATGGTCATATGTGGAGTGGTTAGCATTAGAACATATCAATTCCCACAAAAATAACCTGTAAATATAAGTCCTATCAAAATGCCAGCAGCACTCTCCAAAAACATAAAAATTGACTAAAATTCATACAAGTCGAATATTGGACCAAGAACAGTAAATAACATTTTGAAAAACAAGAACAAGACAGGAAGAATTGTTCTGTGTATGTTGAAAGTTATTGAAATTCTAAAGAAATTAGAGGTAATTAATTCTGAGATAAGAATAGGTAAAAATATGGAATATGGTAGAGAATTCTGAAAAAAGAGTCACATAAATGCTATATAGAATCTGGTATACATTATAGAGTGGTATGAAAAATTAGAAAGAGAAACAGAGGCATTTTGTAAGCCCTTAAATACTCATTCAGGAAAACAAAGATTTATGAATAAATTGCTGTATCGAAGAACAGTAAACAGACTATTGAATAAATTAGATTATCACAAATAGTTGCAAATACTAATTTTACAAATAATTTTAATTTGTAATGAGTATTATTAGTATTATAAAACTAATTAGTATTTTATAATGCTTATAATACTATATATAATAGTATCATAAAGCTAGTTATAGTTTAATAATTATATACTAATTATAAAAGTATTATTAGTATTGTAAAATTTGTAGAAATAATTGGAATTATAAAACATATAGAAATAAATTACAAATAGATTAAAGATAGATATGGAGAACAGAAAAATGAATGAATAAAATTAAGAAGAAAATTATTTTTATGGCATAGGATTTCTCATTTTTGTAATCCATAAAAGAAAAATTGATAATGTAACATTTTTAATTTCTCAGTGACAAACATATGAGAATATGTAAAAATTTGCCATACACTGTTTATTAATAAAACATATAATCCACCGGCAAATAGTACTTAGTACTTATCATTAGTAAAATCAAACCAAACAATAGTGAAATGAGCAAAAGATTTGACTTGGCAGTTCATCAAAGGTGAACATGAATGGTCTATAAATATATTGAGATAATTACAAATTCATTAGAATTAAAAAACACAAATTCAAACAATAATGAAGACTTTTAACACTCCTTGGATTAGCAAATGTGAAAGTCTCCTGATGTCAATATTCTGAAGGGATTAAAAAAAATGGAAATGTTCTGAGTAAATACATTGTTAAAAATCTATAGGGATCTATTATGCAATATTTATTAAAGCTAAAATGTATAAAAACCTAAAACTCAGCAAACACATCACTAGATATATAATTTAGGAAAAGATCTTCCTATGTACGAGAATAATTGTTGGTTTTAATGGTGAAAACATGGAAATGACTTAACATAGAATTATAGAGAAATGACATTTCAAACAATTGAACACAATACACTCAGGAAAAATGAAGTGAGTTTCCATTAATCAATAAGATAGATAAATATTGAAAAAAATCCTAAGTAAATAAACTGCAGAATTATATGTTCTCTTTAGATCATTTTAAAACACATATAGTAAAAATATGCAAAAACAAAAAACAAAAAACAAAAAACGTTAAAATGATGGCTTCTGCCCAAGAGAAACAGAGGGAAATCAGATGCGGGGAAGAAAAGTATTTTTTAATTTCATCTATTGTGCTTCCTTATGGAAGGAAGATATGAAGGAAGGGAGAGAGCGTGAAATGAAGCAAAATAATTTGTGTCATAGATACAGAAGTGAGTGTAATATTTTTTACATGTTGGGAGTATATCATTACTTTAAAAATCTAATATGTAAGTCCTGGGTTCGCAGTATTCACATAATAAAAGCATAGTTAAGACAATGATGCAATAAACTGATACAAGTATTGGGGCCCAGAAAACAATATTCCAAAATGAATAACTCAGAAGCAAAAGGTTTTCTCTGACCTCCTCCTGTCCACTGTCTCTGTCACATTCCTTTCCAAGACTAATCATAGAAGCTGGAATCATTCATGTCCAAGACAGTTCAAAGAAACCAGAACTCATTTTCCCCAAAGCTAGCCATAAATCCTAAAACTGTAACATTTTTATTTTCCTTTTTTTCTTTTGAGACGGAGTTTCGCTCTTGTTACCCAGACTGGAGTGCAATGGCGCGATCTCGGCTCACCGCAACCTCTGGTCAACAAGGAAGCACAATAGATGAAATTAAAAAATACTTTTCTTCCCCGCATCTGATTTCCCTCTGTTTCTCTTGGGCAGAAGCCATCATTTTAATGTTTTTTTTTTCATATTTTTACTATATGTGTTTTAAAATGATCTAAAGAGAACATATAATTCTGCAGTTTATTTACTTAGGATTTTTTCAGGCAATTCTCCTGCCTCAGCCTCCCGAGTAGCTGGGACTATGGGCGCGCACCAACATGCCCAGCTAATTTTTGTATTTTTAGTAGAGACGGGGTTTCACCTTGTTGACCAGGATGGTCTCGATCTCTTGACCTCATGATCCACCCGCCTTGGCCTCCCAAAGTGCTGGGATTATAGGCATGAGCCACCGTGCCCAGCCAACCTTTTTATTTTCTATTTTTCCTCCACCTTTCGAAGTGAAAACAGCCCATTAAAAATTATCTGACCAATTTTGTTTGACTGTAGGTCAAAAAAACCCATTCTGGGGAGGGTCCTGCCTCGCACCAAGAAAGAAGGAATACTGCACGTCTAGACAGGCCTTGCAGGGTTTCACCACTCAGTTTATTACATTAGACCACACCCTTTTATTCCAATCATTTTTTTATATGGCTGGCCACACTTCGTTGAACCTAAGCTTACAAATGAACAATATCCCCTATATTTTTGAGTCTGCATGGTGAAGGCTCCTATGCATGCACATTAAATAAATTTATAAACCTTTTCCACAATAAATGTGCCTTTTGCAACTTGAGTTTTCAGTGAACCTTTGAAGGGTCAAGGGAACTTCCACTTTCCCCCTAAATTAGTGCGTATTCAACATACCTACAAATGTGCTGGGATGAAAATATAAACCAGTACTGGAGACTGGTGCAGGCTTATTCAGGAATAAAAGCAAGAAGAGTACAGGTTTTCTCTAGGTTTTAAGGAAGTAAGGTTTAAGTGGGTAGTAGAAAGATGTCAAATATTCACATCAAAATGTCTAACTTGGAAAAGTGATTACAGATGAACTGTTAAGAGACCCATTATAATGAAGGACTTAATCATATTATAATCTGTAGGTGTTTATAAATAAAATGTGCTAGAAGGTTTTTTTCTAACCATAAATTTGGATTTTTTCCTAGAAAATTTTAAGGAGCTCAAGTACCATTGCCAAATAAAGTAGTATATCAAAAGTAGTTGTTAAACTTTTTCTGTATATTTTGAAACAAATTAAAGAACTTGCATTATATATAGTTGGTATATCTCATTACAAAAATATGCTTTACCTCTCAGGTACTATTACTATTCAATTATTTATTTAAAACTTTGTATACTTTTTGTGGTGTTTTTTATTCACATTGCTATACTTCCTAACATTAAAATACCATGAAATAAGTATCATTTATACATTATCTGGCAATTTTGAATTCTGCAAAGGTAGGTCTTTTCAAGTGAATATTTATTTAGGTTACATTGGTATGGATGCTACAAATCTTGCATTTAAGATTTTTCTGTTTATGGCTTAAATTATAAGCTTTACCTCACTAAAATTTTGCTAAAATTTTGATTCATATTTTGTTTTAATGTTAATGTGTAAAAGAGAAAAGTATTCCAAAGTTCTGAGTAAACTAGTTATTTTTAACAATTTTGTAAACTATATAAAGGTTTTGGTTATTAAACTACCTAGCTGTGTAACCCATTCTAGTAAATGTTTAATTTCAAAATTAAAAAAAATCATATATATATATAATTATTGTAAAGATATATCTCTATGTAAATGTCTCTATGTTTTATATAAATGTCATTCTATACACACAAATGTGATTAAATATACATATATTATTTATGTATATGCTTTATATAAAGTTTAGTAATATTAAGAAATTATATATAGCAATGTATATACAAAATATATTTGACTTAAATTCCATATAGAAAATTCATTCTCATAGAATGTTTTCACCATTTTTTCCTGAACTTCCATATGCCTAACCAGCCTATAATTACAACTGATAAATATTGATTAATGTTATTGTTTCCATTCATGAGTGAAAAAAATATGAATTCATAAAGGCATATGTCAAAACTATACTTTTGCCAATGATGCCAACAATTTCTTTGCTGAATCAGATAATAGTTTCAAGTGCTGGAAGAATATTTTCTGTTTTTTATGTTATTGACACTGGAATGGCTAAAACAACACACTTTTAAATTTACTCTGTATTATTAACATTTTCCTCAGTACTTAAAATTTAGTCAATCAACAAAACTGTTCTCCTAGTTTAGCATTTGTGTGTTTCCATGATGTATTTGTACCCTGCCCAGTTTCAAGCTATCAACTCAACTATACTGAAAATGGAGTTAGAAAGTGGTATGCCAGATGATTCCATGGCATTCTTACATGCAATAAACAAATGTAAAAAACTCAGGAGCATAGATAATCATAAAATGTAGTAAAACAACTAAGAAGTCATTTTGAGTACTTGCAATTACCTTGTTTTTAATTTATTTAATTATAACCTTGTATAGTTTCATGTTTAATTGTGTCTAAGTTTAGTAACCATATTGTCAAATTCTTAAATACTTACCAATAAGTTCTTCCTAGATGGTATAAATTGGCTCTGCACATACAAAAACACACACACACATGCACACACATACACACTCATGTAAGCTTGCAGGGGCCTATAGACACACATACAATATTGTGCTCATATAATATCATGGTCAGTATTTACTGCTTCAATTTTTCAGAAATGTTTTATCTTATTGGTATTTCAATGTATTTGCTAACTAGGTTTGCAATGACTTGGGCAAATTAATTCATGGAAAAAAACTGAATTGTCAGTTACCCCAGTTTGATTCAGGGAGAGGATGTAGACTTTATTTCATTTTATATCATTAGTTAGGTCATCTTTCAGATATCCTCAAACATTGCTTTCCCCCCTTGCAATCTGCTGAAATTATAGGCACAAAGGAATTACCCCCACTGGAAAGGTAAGTTTCCCTACAGAGATATGTCCTCTGTCTGAAGTTTCAAATTGTGCCCTGCTGAACTGAATATTCTATGAACTATTAAGCATACAGTTATGATAAAAGAGCAATAGTCATTAAGGTCATTGCACTTGAGGCTTCCATTTGAACTTCTTTCGGGTTCAAGGCAAACAAAAATCTTTTGTTTTACCTACTTTCTTCCCCAGCCCAGAGGCAATGTAAAGGAGGATGAGAAAGAAAACCCTTTCTCCCCAGATTTTTGAAAACTTTAAAATCTAATGATGGAAAAGGGCTGCAGTTTAAAACATGAAAGGTCAAGGTAGCCTACTAAAGACACAGAGAATATATAACTTCTTATGGGAATCTCCCAGGCGTGAGATTATTCTGAGATTTCAATCTTATAGTTAAATAGTAATATATCAAAAAGATGGTGAAAATAGTTGCTTTATAAAATGTTGAGGAGTCATTTACCTCTCACAAAATGTCAGCAGCTTTATTCACAGACCTTAAACTTAGGAAACTTGAGATATGAGTATTTAAGAAAACACTCTTCAAAAATAAACCTCTCTTTAAGATTAACTTGGAATGAAACATTAACTGAGTAATTTTCAGAAATCAACCATTTGCCTATTTTTAACCTCTGATAGAATCTATATAAAAACAAATGGGTTATCATATTCATGCATCTGCCACCAGATAGCTACCTGTGTACAGTTCCATAGGATAGAATAAGAATTTCAGAGATTCTGGGAAGTTGAACTACAAACCAAAGTGTCTTGGATTTCACTCATCAATCAGCCCTGAGCCGTTGGCATTACTATTGGTGTCTGATGTATCTGATGCTATGGCCCACTATCAGGCAAGCCTGGACACTTTTGTGCAGCTTCTCTTCACTTTTCACTAATAATGTTTTCCTTCAACTGTTGGCATATTAGCTTTCTGCCCTGAAGCCCTTTTACCCATATGAGTAACTTATAAATGTGGGGGAATTGATGGAATGGCTCTCAACCAATAGTAAACTTGAGTGCTGCCTCCTGTCCTTTGGGTGGACAATTCTGAAAGGCATGCTATACTCTTAGAGTGAGAGCAAGCACCAGTTGCTCACACTGGTCAACTTGATGAAGCTCTTCTTCCTTCCTTTACTCTCATCTGTCTTTTGACTCTTATTCATGCTCTTCAGTGTTACCTTCTAAATGCCACCTGGAAATAAATTAGACTCTGCTTTCAGGGGAACCCAAGCTAAAATAGAGTCAAACTATCATACAGGTATTTGTTACACAAGGTTTATCTCCAAAGACAATTGATTTTTTTTCCTGCACTCTCACCCTCATTGAGGGATAAAACCATCCTTATTTTGGTACTATATGTCATTTCTTTTCCTTCGGTAGTGACACAGATTTCAGCTACCATTATGCTGACCCCAATCTATCCATGTATCAAACTATGAAGCCACCTAAACTTGCCCTATTCAGGATGTACTTCATCCTTTTTTGGCTACTCCCCCATCCTAGATTTTTAAGTCCCTGACCCTAGAAACTTTCTTTGTATATGACAGCATGCAGATAAAGAAGTAGAATTACAGGAGAGAAAACTAGACTGCTGGTACGATCAAAAGTACAGGTTTTACAGTTACATTTTGAGGGCAATGCCCTTTTCATGCGAAATACAAAGGAAAAATTCCAGTTTTAGCAATATACTAAATCTGGTAAAACTTACTTATTAACTCTGGAGAAGAAACTGATCCCAGTAATAAAATTAAAACATTAATGTAGAAAACTACAAAACATTTACCAGTAGTAAGCTATTTTTGTTTTTCTTAAGAAAACTGACAGAACACATTTTTTAGTGACAGGGAAGTTTGTTCCCTCTCAGTGATACTTTATTTCATTTCCTTTTAAAGAAAGTATTTATTACCATATTGAGTGTCAATTATGTGCTAGTGTAACAGGGTGGGGGGGTGCTGCGTACACAGCTCAGATTCCAAGGTCCATGGCCTCTCTAACCCCAAGAAGGGAGCCCCAGAGGTACAGTGAGCTTATCATTCCAATAATTATTGTGGACCCAAAGAGTTTAGCAGAGAGCAATTTTTTAGGCAGACACAGAGAAATAGAGAGCAAGGGAGACCTCCCATGTTGCTGTGGGAGGAGATCCAAGGCAGGAATCCATATAGGTAAGAAGCATGGGGTGGGGGTTTACCCTGGAGTTATTCCCGCCCCATTCATGTTCTCATCCAATGAGAGGAGTTCTTTCAAACTTCCCCTGGAGTAATTGGTCTTTGACTCTGATACCAGATTGGTTGTTTGGTCCACAACAGAGCTTCACACTGGATGCATCTTCCGGCTCACAGGCCATAAAAATCCCCTTTGCGCCTGTAATCCCAGCACTTTGGGAGGCCGAGGCGGGTGGATCATGAGTTCAACAGATCGAGACCATCCTGGTCAACATGGTGAAACCCCGTCTCTACTAAAAATACAAAAAGTTAGCTGGGCACGGTGGCGCGTGCCTGTAATCCCAGCTACTCCGGAGGCTGAGTCAGGAGAATTGCCTGAACCCAGGTGAAGGAGGTTGCGGTGAGCCGAGATCGCGCCATTGCACTCCAGCCTGGGTAACAAGAGCGAAACTCCGTCTCAAAAAAAAAAAAAAAAAAAAAATCCCCTTTGCCACACCATGGGTGCTGCGAGCCAATTTTGGGTGCAGCCTGGCAGCTTTTCCCTTGCTCTTAATAAAGCTTGTGCCAGCACTTGGTGTTTTGGCCTTCTCTTTAATTTCTATCACCTTCCAGTTCTATAAGTCACTTGACAAGAAGGGGATATGAACAAAGAATGGGCCACCCTGATTGTCTTCTCCTATTGGGGGCACCTCTTGGAGAGGAAGGACTGCTGGTGGGTGTGGGGCCCCACTGCAGGTGTGCAGGGGGACAAGGTTTGGTTACTAGTACTGTCCAGGGGGGTGCTGAGGCCCTGGTTTAGAGGGCCTTGAGTAGGGTGGAGGTAATTCCTGATCCTCCTCTGGGGTGGGGCGAATGGCTGGCCCAGAAGGGGCTTTCTTTGGGCTGGCTTACATGACCTGAAGTCTAGCCTGTTTTATGCAACGTTTCAGTCATGGCAGGGTAGGGTGGGGGGCGGGGGTTGTTGGACTAAATCCAACCATCGGTTTATGTATGGAAACTGGTCAGGGTGTCCAGGAGTTCCTGCAACCATTTTCCATGCAGCCTGGGTAATTTTTTTTGAGTCATAGGTCCCAGTGTCAGGCCACCCAATTCCAAAAGATGGTCATTCTAGTTTAGATAAAGAACAGAGTTCTTCAGGGGTTAATTTTACCCCATATTGGCCTGAAAACCCAACCTTGAAGTTGGCTGTCATGCATTAGAGGGGGACACAAGGTCGGGAGCTAGACAATCCCATTTGGTTTTTCCTTCAGTTTTTGAATTTCCTCTAAGCGATTTCACTAATTTAAGACTGGTTTCACTGAGGATTTGAACAAAC
>CM052656.1:116748973-116801309 GCA_028533165.1 Leontopithecus rosalia | reverse complement strand
CCTTTCTAAAAATATACCAAAAAGTAAAGAGCATCAACATAAAGAAGAATTTACACCAATGAATGGACAAAATAGCCAGTTAACATCAAATGGCAGTAATCCTAAATTTAAATCGACTAAATCCCCCAATCAAAAGATACAGCCAAAATCCAATGGTATGCTGCATCCAGACCCATTTCACATGCAAGGATACACAAAGACTCAAAACAAAGGGATGGAGAAAGATTTACCAACCAAATGGAGAGCAAAAATAAATAAATAAATAAATAGCAGGAGTTGCAATTCTCGTATCAGATAAAATAGACTTCAAAGCAACAAAGATATAGTGGTAAAAGGATGAATGAAACAATTAGAGCTAATGATCCTAACACCCAGATACATAAGACCCATAAAGAGATTTAGACTCCACAAGACAGAAAATTAATAAGGATATCCAGGACGTGAACTCAGATCCAGAACAAGTAAACTCAATAAATATTTATAGAGCTCTCCATTTTAAATACACAAAATATACATTCTCCACCTTAAATACACAAAATATTGATCAGCTATTATTAATACCCATTTTTAGAATAAAGCTACATTCCCGTTCTCTCTCCCTCTTTTTCTTCCTCTTTTTTCCTCTCCTTCACTCCTTTTCTTTTCTTTCTTTCTTTCAAAAAAAAAAAAATATATATATATATATAGGGCCCTCAGTTCTACCCTTTCCTCTTCACTGAAAAAAAAAATAAATAAAAATAAAAAAATAAAGAGGCTTAAGACAACCAGGACATTGCCACAGTCAAAACCACCCAGCCTGGACCTCATGGAAGTTTCATAAGTGGAAATGGGAGGGCAAAGTGCCAAGAGGGTGAACTGGGGCCCAAATCCTGCTCCACCACTTCCTGTCTAAAAAAAAAAGAAGAAGAAGAAGAAGAAAGAGAAAAAAATTAAAATGTTGGCGTAACTCAAAGTAATCTAATACACAGCCTTGCACTAAATGTAATTGACTTTGGATTTGGGGAGGGGAGAGACAGTTTCTTAAAATCACTGTACCTTTTAATGATTTTAATTATTTGCTTTTTGAAAGTAGGGCATAATATTTTTATAATGGTGAAAAGTAGTGGATAACTTTTAGGAATAAAAACTCCCCTTAATGTTTTTACCACTGTGAACATCTTTAAAGATGAGGTGATAGAGAGATAGAGATGTCTAAAGAGGCTTAGCAAATCTTATACAGTAATGCTGCAAATTTCTGCAAGAAGACACTTGTAGTATCAGATATGCTTTGACAGTTGGAAAAGTTACTTTCTTCTTTCTTGGAACCTGGTCCAACTAACACTTGTTCTTTTAAGACAACATATAAAGGTAAACTATGATATTCGCTATTCCCTATGTAAGAAATCTGAAACATCGAGAATTTTGTGCAGAATATTCATGGCTAGAAGTCTGACGTCATCTGCTGCAGGCTTAATGGGTAGTGATCTCACATGTATACATGTATTTTACCTTCACAATTATTTTCTAACAGACAGTCAAAGTGGAAAAATGCAAAAACAAAATAAAGATTTATCTTCTACTATTTCAATAAGATAATTAAAACATTTACATTAAGGCAATGAAAGACACAGTTCATTGCTTCATTAGAGACTCAACAGAAACCATAATGATAACAATAATTTTGATATTTATTCTTAATATAAACAGAATACATATTTACTAACTATTTTTCTGTTTGTTCTGTTTGTATGTGGATGTATGCATATATTTTTTATGCTTATCCAAGTAATTGTTCTCTGCCTTGTACTGGACTGTAGTGAACACTTAATTACTTAAAGAAAGTATTAATGTTTTTGTTTGTTTGGACCCAAGACAGAAGTCAATTTTCCTCAAAATGAAGCAACATTGAAAAATCTCACCATCTTGGCATATGTAGAAAATATTAACAGCAAAGGGAGGGACAAGAAAAAAAAAACAAGAGTAAACCAGGAAAAGTAAGAGTAAAGATAATATTTGGTGGTGAAATAACTTCTCAAATAAAATATTATGTGTTGAGATACTATGAACAGCTAATATTAAAATTGAACTAATTAATTGAAACAATTACCATTTACGCTGAGAAAGGATTAGTAGAAACATGGTGGGAGGGGGAGTTAGAGAGGTAGGAGAGAGGGAGGCTGAAGCAGGAGAAAGAAACCAACTGAAGAAAAAGAGAGAATTAATTTTAAAATCCATAAACAAATCTTGTTCTTTCTCTCTTTTTTTTTCCTCATTAAACTTGGTTTTAATGGGTCTCAAAATTCTACAAAAGGTTTTTGGTCATGTTGTTTCCATTAAAAAGTCCTTATTTTAAAAATGAAACACCAGAAACTGCCACACACACACACACACACACACACACACACACACACACACACACACACAAAAGTGGTCCACAAAACATTCTCCTCTCCTTCTGAAGGTTTTGTGATGCATTGCAATCATTAACTAGTCTTTACTATTAAACTTAAATGGCCAGTGGAAACAAACAGTTCTGAGACAGTCCTTTCACCTTAGTTAAGTCTGGGGTGGCAGGTATTAGGGATAATATTCATTTGGCGTTTTGAGCTTTCTGGGCAGACTTGGCGACTTTGCCAGCTCCAGTAGTCCTCTTTTCCACTGCTTTGATGATACCGATGGCAACTGTCTGTCTCATATAACCAATAGCAAAGTGACCCAGAGGTGGATAGTCGGAGAATCTCTCAATACACATGGGCTTGCCAGGAACTGCATCAACGATGGCAGCATCACCAGACTTTAAGAATTCAGGAGCCAGGCATGGTGGCTCACACCTCCAAGCACTTTGGAAGCCAAGGCCGGCCTATCACCTGAGGTCGGGAGTTCAAGACCAGCCCCAACAAGGTGAAACCCCGTCTTTTAAAAAAAAATGACAAAAAAGTCCAGGTGAGGTGGCTCATGTCTATAATCCCAGCACTTTGGGAGGCCCAGGCGGGTGGATCACTAGGTCAAGAGATCGAGACCATCCTGGTCAACAAGGTGAAACCCCGTCTCTACTAAAAATACAAAACTTAGCTGGGCATGGTGGCGCGTGCCTGTAATCCCAGCTACTCGGGAGGCTGAGGCAGGAGAATTGCTTGAACCCAGGAGGCGGAGGTTGCGGTGAGTCAAGATCGCGCCATTGCACTCCAGTCTGGGTGATAAGAGTGAAACTCCATCTCAAAAAAATAAAAAATAAAAGAATTTAGGACACGGATTTCCACCTGCTCACAGGTTGGCCTGCTCAGCCAAGGTGGTGCCCTGCTCTGAGGGTCCAGGCCAAGCCCATCCTGCACCATGGCCAGGTATAGATGCTGCCACAGCCAGAGCCAGAGCAGATGTTATCGCGGAAGGTGAAGATGTCGCGGACGAAGGAGGCGGAACTGCCAGAGATGGAGAGCCAGGAGGAGCTGCCTACGCAGGTACAGGCTGAGGTGTAGAAGATACTAACTGCACCTAATTGCACAAAATAGCAAGTCCACCAAACTCCTGCCTGAGAATTTTACCAGACTTCAAGACCCTCTTGCCACATCTTGAAAATGCCACCATGCAACAAAAAACAGGAACCATGGTGTCCACCCTCAGCATATTTAACTACCCTTAATTTGCAACAGAAGAGATGATACTTATCCTCAGGAAGAGATGGAAAACCTCTAATGCTGGAGTTCCTAGTACTGGAATAAAACAAACTAACTGAATAAAACAGTGCATATTGAAAAGGAAGATTTATGGGCAAAAAAAAAAAAGAAAGAAAAAGAAAAACAGGAGCCTGCTAAGGAACAAGGCTGCCTGTCAATAAATGTTGAAATGTCAAAAAAAAAAAAAAAAAGAATTTAGGACAATCTTCCAGCTTTTTACCAGAATGGTGATCAGTATCTTCCTTCAGCTCAGCAAACTTGCATGCAATGTGAGCCATATGGCAATTTAGTACAGGGACACAGCCAGCACTGATGTGGCCTGGGTGGTTCAGGTAATCACCTGAGCCGTGAAGCCAGCTGCTTCCATTGATGGCTTGTTTCTGCTGTCACCAGCAACACTGCCATGACAAACATCCTTGACAGACACATTCTTGATGTTGAAACCCACATTGTCCCCAGGATGAGCTTTTCTCAAAGCTTCGAGGTGCATTTGAACAGACTTTACTTCAGCTGCAACACTGACTGGAGCAGAGAGGACCACTATACTGGGTTTGAGACCACCATCCTCTACTCAGCCATCAGGAACAGTACCAACACCACCAATTTTTGTAGACATCCTGGAGAGGCAGGTGCAAAGACTTGTTGGTAGGACCAGTTGGTGGTGGGATGCAGTCCAGAGCCTCAAGTAGCATGGTTCACTGGTATTGCCATCCTCATGGGTGACTTTCCATCCCTTGAACCAAGGCGTGTTAGCACTTGGCTTCAGCACATTGTCACCATTCCCACCAGAAATTGGCACACATTGTACTGTGTCAAGGTTGGAGCCAGTTTTCATAATGCAAGTGCTGACTTCATTCATGATTTCCTCACATCTCTTCTAGCTGTAGGGTGGCTAAGTGGAATCCATTTGATAACACCAGCAATTAGTTGTTTCATACCCAGTGTGTAAGCCAGAAGGGCATGCTCACAGGTCTGTCCATTCTTGGAGATACCAGCTTCAAATTCACCAACACTAGTGGAAACAATCAGGACAGCACAGTAAGCCTGAGATGTCCCTTTAAACATGTTTTTCATGAAGTCTCTGTCCTGGGACATCAGTGACACTCATATAGTACTTGCTGGTCTCAAATTTCCACACGGAGGTATCAATGGTGATATCAGCTTCATGCTTAGCTTTCAGTTTATCCAAGACCCAAGCATACTTAAAGGAGCCCTTTCCCACCTCAGCAGCCTCCTTCTCAAATTTTTGAGTGGCTCTTTTGTTAATGCCCACGCATTTGCAGATGAGATGGCCTGTAGTGGTGGACTTGCCTGAATCTATGCGTCCAATGATAATAATGTTGATATTAGTCTTTTCCTTTCCCATTTTGGCTTTTAGAGGTAGTTCTCAAGACACTTGTGTTCTGACGGCAATCCTGTTGAGAAAAAGCTAGTTCTGTTTTCATATTCCACTGTTCTAGTCTTACTAGTTTTTCTTTCCAAAAATATTGCGGTAGCCTCCTAACTGGTCTGGATTTATCACTTATTCTCCTGTGGTCTTTTATTTTCATTGTAACAAAAGGAATCTACTTACAACATAAATATATTGGCTATATCTAAATGCAAGGGAGGCTGAATACTAATGAGCACTGGCATTCATGTTCTCTCTTATCTCCTGGGAAATTATTTCGGGTTCTATGTACCCATTCTCACAACTTCTTTGTGCTTTGCACTTACGACCTTCTTCAGAGGAATACATTGTATCCAGAAGTGCCAATGACCGACTGCTGCAGAAGTGTGGAAGCCCATCTCTCTCACCTTAAAGTGGTACAGACTCTGCAATGTGATTTATATTACGGAACACACAAAGAATTAAGATGAGGTGTTTTCACCTGAACTTGCACTTTTGTTTAGCTTTTCTGCTTCACCGTCCCCTTTATCAGTTTCTTAATAAATCATTTGCACAAGAACCCACAGTTCAGAGAAACCGAACCTAAAGATGCACCTTTTTTCCCCTCTGTTCCTGATGCATGAGTTTCCTTGCTCTTCCTTCAACCTGCACCATTCCCCAACTTCCAGGACTTGTCGATGGTTTTCTTTCTGTCTGAATGCCATTTTCCCGCCTGTCCACACAGTTCACGTCTTCACTTCCTTTAGGTCTCCACACAAATACCACTTTTTCAGGGATGTCTTTCATGACCACTCTGTATGTTTTACCGTATCCCAGTCCATACATTTTTCCCCTTACCATTCTCTGCAACATTCATCTTCATCTATCTATGTTTGCAAACTGTTTTCCACACTTGGGTATACATCCCATGTGTCTCTATTCCCCAGCTGCATTCTAGCACACACTGCAAGAGCCTGATTACATAGCTGGCATTCAGCACATGTTTAAAATGAAATGTACAAATGAATAACTATGCAAAACTTAACTACACAGTAAACTGAATAAAATTTTTATTCTATAATTAAGCATTATGTTGCCTGTCTGATGTCCAAAATTAAAGAAATCCTGAATGAATGATTACCGATAAATATCGGACTAGTTGTGCCTCAACAATTTATTGCAGAAATAATTGTCATCTTCATTTAGACCTGATAAGTACCACATGGTATAGCATGTTGCCTTAACCAAGCTTAGATGGGAGCTGTGCCAAATGGACTGCATAACAGTTTATGAAATCACAACTTCTGATAATAGTATTGCATACTACTTACATACTCTGCCTGAAACATGCCAATAAGTTGGGCATCTTTGCTGAGGATAAAATACATGGTGTAGAAGTCCTCTCATGGAACTTTGCACTGTTAAAAGAATAAAAACCTTTGTGACATAAAATAACCTTCAGAATTAAATTACAATACAAGGATTTGAAAGACAGTAGAACTTTCTCAGTAGTTTTATGGGATGAGTAAGCTTGGAAGGGAATGAGCTGTAAAGATAATGCTGAGGTAGTAAACGCATTAATAAGTTAAAAGAGAAAGAGAATTAAAACATGAAATAGAGTGAATTTTAAAGGTAACTTGATCAGAACATTAGGAAAGGCCATTGGAGACAGGAGGCTACTAGAGAATGCTCTGAAGCCAGACTGCAGCTCTGGGTATATATTATCCTTTCTCTCAATTTTTTTTTTTGGTCCTGAAGAGACAGACATCCTTTGCTACTGGTTTAACTGTCTCTTGGGAACACTAATAACTATAGGGTAACCTGCAGTAAAGTTGAGTCAAGTTCTCTCTGAGAGATACAGAGTGAGATGGAGTCAGGCTGTCTGTCCATTATTATCCAGAATGTGAGTGCCTAAGTTTTAATCTGAACAAGGGACTTATGATGGAAAGTATATCACCATATTGGCATATCATATTGACTTTCTGATAATGTTCTAAAGCCAGTTGAGTAAGAGAGAAAATGCCACTGGGTACAAATTGTGGCATCAATTCTCTGCCAGACTGATCAATTGGATTTATATATTACCTCCAGCTACAATCTTAAAATCTATAGTTTTACTCTCTCTTCAGTGCACAGCTCACAGCTTAAATAATTGCAGATTCAAATGAATTTTAAAAGGATCGAACAGTCTTAAATTAAAAATGTGTGAACATTGTTGTTTTAACCACTCTTAATTATTTACTAATTTAACTCAATGGATTCACCTTTTCTCTCTCTCTCTCTCTCTCTCTCTACATTCTTTTATCTTTCTTTTTTCTTTATGTAATTCCTCTAAGGGCAAAGATTCCATATAAATCCTTCAAATAATTTGTAATAATTTTAATCAATAAAATTAATATATAGAGAGATTTATAGATACTTTAAACTGGCTTATCAAAAACTATCAGAAATTCTGAATTACAAATTATCTGCCCTCAGAACTAACTGCCTCTCTCTTGTAATTATAATATTTGAAAATCCATTCATTAGACATCAATGTTGTATAAGAAAAATTAAAAATACATTTACTGAAAAATGCTTCCAGCAGAATAGAACACTGTAGCCTTTTCTTGCATGAAATCTTTGTACAAAATTGTAAAGCTCAGAGAGTAACCCAAAACATAATGCCTCTTGCAGGAAATTCAACATATATTTGAAAAATTGGGCAAAAGCAAATACTATAAAGGTGATTTTAATGTGTCTGAGAATTTTTCTTCACATTTTGGATGTTAAGAAACATTACATGAGAAACAATCTTTTGTTAGAAAAAATATAAAATGTGATTAATTTCAAATTGCTTCAAATGCTGAGGTTTGATAGCTTCACTGTCATAATTTAAATGGATGTTGTCTAGAATTCTATTAATGATCCATATTTACTGAATATTTATGATTCACTAGGAAATATGCTAAGTCATTAATATATGTTAATTTAAATTGCTTTCATGAACATCTAGTGCATTAGGGGTTCTTATCTCCATCTTACAGATCTATAAACATAGACGTAAAGAAATTAAATAGATTTCAACATTACCTGGGAGACTGGACTAACAGGGAAGAGTCTACTCCTCAATAAGTGATTAGAAATCCACAATTTTCAGACACTAAACAGAATATCACTAATGCTGTGAGTCAATGCTGAAGCAAAAATGGCTCAATTGAGTCAATGGCTCTATGTTTATGACACAGATGTCCTCCTTATTAGACACTTAGGCTGAAATTGCTAAGGTCTATATCTGCTCAGAGATACAGACAAAAAGCCTATATTAATGTGTCTCGGAATTTTTCTCCACATTTTGGATGTTAAGAAGCATTACATGAGAAATAATCTTTGTTAGTAGATTGTTCCTTTATATCTAGTCAGAGCCAGATATAGACCTTAGTGGTTTCATCCTAAATCTCTAATTAAGGAGACATCTATGTCATAAACCTGTAGGATTATGAACTTGATCTATTTACATTAAGTAGGTCGTTATGAAGAGCTACCTTATTCATAAAAGAACTAGAAAAATTAAAAGAAAAATGCCTGTCAATTTCCTTTGGCCATAAAACTATAAATAGACAAAATGAAAAAGTAAAATAGAACCCTCAGGTTAGTCCACTTCCTGTGTGGGGTCCAAATTTGCACAGACGTTTACTGCCTATACAGAAAGCAGGAAGGACAGGGACGTCTCCCAGAATGAGTGCTTCCTAACCCAAGGAATGCACATTTCCTAGACCAAAACCAAAACCCAAACAAAATCTTCACAAGATAAACTCTTAGCAATAAACTATATGAAGAAATGAACTATTATGAAAGTAAAATGATAAAAGAATTATATTTTCACACAAAGAATAAAAATAACAATAAAAAGGGATAAAAAATCATGTAGAAAACACAAGACCATTAATGTCAAATTAGACTAGAATGGTTTAAAAAAGAAGCAAAAAGTAATTGTAAAAATTACATCGTTCATTAGTCTGCTCAGGCTACCATAACAAAATACTACTGACTGGGTAGCTTAAGCAGTAGATGTTACAAACATTTACTTTATCACAGTTCTGGGTGCTGCATGCCTAAAACACTGTTACCAACATGGTAGGTTTATGGTGAGGCCTCTCTTTTCAGCTTTCAAATAGCATCTCCCATCTATCATCACATTATCTTCTCTCTGTGTTTGTGTCCAGAGAGAGCGAGAGCACGCTGGTATCTCTTCCTTTTTTTATAAGGACACAGCCTTATTGAGTTAGAGCCTTGGAACCTCTTTTAACATTCATTACCTTCTCACAAGTCCTATCTTTAAACACAGTTATATTGAGGTGTAAGCCTTCAAGATGAATTTCGAGAGCATGTAATTAAGTTCATACTAGTTCTTAAAATTAAAAACAAATTAAACAAATCTGTGACTTGAAACATAGATCCGAGTAAATCATCAACCATGAAGCATAAAATGATGTGATAGGTAATACAAAACGAAGTTGCAAAAAGACATGAAATTACCAAGATTTTGTTATTTCCTTAGTGTTCTGCATTTCCACTGTTTTGTGAAATCTTTATTTCAAAAGTATCTTACCTCATTCTCTCCAGTAATTCTTATGAAAATATCTTGGTAAAATTGTGCCCTCCAAATTTCTTGTCCAAAAGCCAATTGAAGAAATGTCTGAATAAATAAGTAAATTCCCATAGATTCATGGGGACCATGTCTTAGTAGCATGACTATACTAGAATTAGAATTAATATTATTATAGTATTGACCTAAAATGCTTAAAAACTAATACTATTACAATCTTGACCAAAAATGCTTGAAAATCAAAAATTATTTTAAAGGAATAAGTTGGTCAACAAGAAACTTAAGTATTTTCTAAAAAAGAAAATTCAATGTTATACAAAGAAAGACAAAATCTGAATGTATAATAATGTAATATTCATTATGTTTTAATCTTTTTTATTCTCATTTGAAGAAATAAACAAGATTGGGTAATTTATAAAGAAAAAGACGTTAAATGAACTCACAGATCCACATGACTGGGGAGGCCTCACAATCATGGTGAAAGGTGAAGGAGGAGCAAAAGCACATCTTATGTAGTAGCAGGTGAGAAACCATGTGCAGGGGAACTGCCGTTCAATAAACCATCAGATCTCATGAGACTTATTTACTATCATGAGAACAGCACTAGAAAAACCCATCCCATGATTCAATTACCTCCTACTGGGTCCCTCCCAGAACACGTGGGGATTGTGGAAGCTATAAATCAAGATGAGACTTGGTTTGGGACACAGACAAACTGTATCACATTACATACAGTATGAAGTGAAAAAATAGTGGAAATAAGAGACAACTCCATGAAGATAGTGGAATTGAAGGTAGCAACAATCTCTCTCCAGTTAGATAACAACTGCATGGCCAGAAGCTGTCTGATTAGACTCTGGAGTCTTGAAGTGTTGCAACTTCCAGAGGAAGACTTCCATGGTAAATTGTAGCAACTTCTGGTCAAATTCAGCTCCTTTCTCAGCAGCAGCTATGCATTCCTCACCCTCCAACCTCTTGGTACATAGCCCTACGTGTGTTCTTAGAGCAATTTGCACACAGTTTGCAGGAACCAAGGTGGGTGTGATCATTAACTTTATGTGTCAAGTGGATGGGTCATGGGATGTTCAGGTATTTGGTCCAGCATTATTCTGGGTGTTTCTATATGAATGTTTGGAATTAGATTAATAGTTAAGCTGGTAGCATAAGTAAAGCAGATTAACCATTTTAATGTGGGTGAGTCCTATTCAATAAGATTAGGGCTTAACTACAACAGAAAGGTTTATGCTACTCCAATAAGAAAGAATTGTACCTACCTACTGTCTTCAAAGCAAAATATTGGCCCTTCCTGGGTCTTGAACTTTCTGACCCACCCTTCAGATGTTAGGATTTGTCAGACTCTATAACGATGAGCCAATTACATAGATAGATAGATAGATAGATAGATAGATAGATAGACAGATAGATAGACTATACACACATTAATATATACTATATATTATAAGTATAATATTACATATATTAATATATAATTATATGTGAAACTGATTCAGTTTCTGGAAAACCCTAATACAATGGGAAATAAGGATTATGCTCTCCATATATTAGAGATCTGTATTCTAATCTCATGTTTCTGATCATAGAGACACAGATACAGAGGCAGGCAGCCATTTTTGTACCCCATAACCTTGTTGGTAGCCTTAAGGTGAAGTAGTGTTCAGGGATTTAAAAGGCTAATGCATTACCCTCTCTTCTTTCCGTTGTTTTTTTTCCTCTTTATGTCTTTTTTTTTTTTTTGAGATGGAGTGTCGCTCTTGTTACCCAGATTGGAGTGCAATGGCACGATCTCGGCTCACGATCTCGGCTCACCACAACCTCCACCTTCTGGGTTCAAGCAATTCTCCTGCTTCAGCCTCCCAGGTAGCTGGGATTACAGGCATGCACCACCATGCCCAGCTAATTTTTGTATTTTTAGTAGAGACGGGGTTTCACCTTGTTGACCAGGATGGTCTCAATCTCTTGACCTCGTGATCCACCCGCCTCGGCCTCCCAAAGTGCTGGGATCCACCACACCCGGCCAACATTTTTGCCTCTTTATTTCTTTTGAGAATCAGTCATCTAATACTAGGAATTTTTTTTAATAGCATATAGGGAAAATTAGAAGGTCTCCGTGTATGCCTACGGAAAGGTGCAGGCTCAGAAAACACCTCTGAAGACTTCAAATTTACACTTCAGGTTGATCCTTAGTACAAAGACGGTCAATAACAATAAAACAACATAATATGACAAGGAAAAAAAAAACAAACAAAAACACAAGGAAGGGGAATAATCCAATTGACAGAGTTACACTATTAGATGGAATGTACTAATTTTTTGGAAAATATAACAGAGCATGCAAAAAAATGATAAACTTGGGCCCATTCAAAGGAAAAATACAAAGGAATAGAAACTGTACTTTAGAAAGACCAGCTGGCATACACTCTCTCATCTGCTCTTCCCTGCACATGCTTTCTCACCTGCTGCCACGTAAGATGTGCCTTTGCTCCTCCTTCACCTTCCACCATGATTGTAAGGCCTCCCCAGCCATAAGGATCTAGGAGTCCATTTAACTTCTTTTTCTTTATAAATTAGAATAAAAATAGATCAATACATAATGAATATTACATTATTATACATTCAGATTTTGTCTTTCTTGGCATAACATTAAATTTTCTTTTTTACAAATTAATTACTTCTTGGCCAATGTATTCCTTTAAAATAATTTTTGATTTTTAAGACAGACTTTAAAATAAGTGTCTTAAAGATGCTCAAAGGTCTAAAGAATGATGTAGAGAAAGTTAAGAAAATGATTTATGACCAAAATGAAAATATAAATTAAAAAAATAAAAACCTTAAAAAATCAAAGAGAGATTTCAGACCTAAAATATACAAGTTCTGAAACGAAAATTTCACCAGAGAGATTCAAAGGTGTTTACGAGCAGAAGAAAGAATTGATGAACTTGACGATAGGACAATTGGAAGTATAATCTGAATAACAGTAAGAAAAAAATAATTGAATAAAAGTGAACAAAGCGTAAGCTAGCTGAGGACATCATGAAATGAACAAACATCCAAAATACAGTAGTTGTAGAAAAGAGAAAGAGAAGTAGTGGAGAGATTATTTAAAGGAATAATGGTTAAAAACATTGCAAGTTTGATGAAAGACATGAATATAAGTATTCAAGAAACTTGAACTCTAGGTAGAATGAACAAAAAGAGAACCACACTGAGAGACATTACAATCAAACTGTTGGAAGACAAAAACAAAGAAAGAGCATTGAAAGCAAGATGATGAATGATGCCGGGCATGGTGGCTCACGCCTATAATCCCAGCACTTTGGGAGGCCAAGGCGGGTGGATCACGAAGTCAAAAGATTGAGACCATCCTGGTCAACAAGGTGAAACTCCGTCTCTACTAAAAATACAAAAATTAGCTGGGCATGGTGGTGTGCGCCTGCAGTCCCAGCTACGTGGGAGGCTGAGGCAGGAGAATTGCTTGAACCCAGAAGGCAGAGGTTGCTGTGAGCTGAGATTGTGCCATTGAACTCCAGTCTGGGTAACAACAATGAAACTCTGTCTCAAAAAAAAAAAAAAAAGAGATGATGAGTGACTTACAACAAACAAAGGCTTTTCAATGAGATTATCAGCAGATTTATGACCAGAAATTTTGGAGGACGAAAGGGAGTGGGCTAATATAGAAAACCCTGTGGAGAAAGATTCTTTTTTTTTTCTTTGAGACAGTCTTGCTCTGTCACCAGGCTCGAGTGCAGTGACAGGATCTCCACTCACTGCAACCTCTGCCTTTTGGGTTCAAGCAATTCTCCTGCTTCAGCATCCAAAGTAGCTGGGACTACAGGCATGTGCCACCACACCCAACTAATTTTTGTAGTTTTAGTAGTAATGGGGTTTTACCATGTTGGCCAGAATGGTCTCAACCTCTTGACCTCGATATCCACCCATTTTGGTCTCTCAAAGTGCTGGGATTACAGGCATGAGCCACTGTACCTGGCCAGACAGAGAATCTTATATCCAGCAAAACTGTCTTCCAAAATTGGCAAAGTAAAAACAACTAAGGAAGTTGCTAAATAAAACAGCTGTAGAAGTAGGCTAAAGAAGTTTGTTATCACTAGATGTGTCTTGTGAGAAATGCTAAAGTGATTACTGAAGGTTAAAATAAAATAATACTGGGTGGTAACTCTAAGTCATGTAAGGAAATAAAGATCTCAGTAAAGGTAAATGCATAGAAAACTATAAAAGCTAATATTATTTTAACAGTGGTTTATAACTCAGTCTTTTTGGTACATGATTTAAGAGACTACTACTTTTTAAAAGTCATTAATATAAAAGCTGGTATTATTTTAACTTTGGTTTTTAATTCCACACTTTGTTTCCCAGATAATTTAAGAGACTAATGCACCAAAAATGGCAGTTTCTGTTTCTGGACACACAGTATATTAGGATGTAATATTGTGACATTAATAACTCAAAGGGGTGAGGAAAGGACTGTGAGGGGGAAGAAAATGTGTATGTTACTGAAGTCAAACTGGTATATATTCAAATTAGAGTGCTTTAAATTTACAATAATAAATGTCTCCATGGCAACCACAAAAAAATCCTTATACAACATACACAAAAGGCAATGAGAAGAAAATTAAAATCTTCTGCTATGAAAACTCAATCAAGCAAACACAAAAGAAGATAGTAATGCAAAGATGCAGGACAAAAAGCTGTAAGACACACAAGAAACAAACAGCATAATAACAGCAGTAAGACCTTTCTTATCAGTAATTACTTTGGATAGAAATAGATTCAAGTCTCTAATCAAAACAAAGTTGATGGTATTGATGTTTTAAAAACATAATCACTGGACGCTACTGTACATGGTGTCTACAAGTGATTCCTTTTAGATCCAAAGGCCACAATTAAAGTGGAAGGATGTAAAAAGTTTTATGTCATGCCCGTAAGAACCAAAGGTGAGCAGAGGTGGCCAAGATAATATCAGAAAGAACAGGCTTTAACTTTAAAGAGTTATGAGAGACTGAAAAGGAAGTTATACATTAATAAACATTTGTTATAACAGGAAAATATAAAAATTATGCACATGTACATAACTAATAGCAGACCATCCAAATATATGAAGAATAATTGAAAAAAATGCAATGGGAGAACTAAGCCATTCTAGTAAATAGTTCTAACAGTAATAGTCAAAGACTGCAATACTCACCCTCAATCATGGGCAGAATAATAATACAGAAGAATAAGTTAATAAACAACTATACCTAAGATGTAGAAACATGTACAAACACGCTACCAAACAGCAACAGAAAACACACTTTTTTCAGGTGCATAAAGCATATTTTCTGGCCGTATATTAGGCCACAAATTCAGTCTCTATAGATTTTATTTATTTATTTATTTGAAACAGAGTCTCAAAAAAGACAATCTGTCTCTCAGGCTGGAGTGCAGTGACTCTACCTCAGTTTACAGCAACCACTGCCTCATGGGTTCTAGTGATTCCCAAATTATTCTGTAAGGTACTAATTACCCTGATGTTAAAACCAACAGTACTTAAAAAAAATCCCTCATGAACCTAGATCGTAAACCTAGATATAAAAACCTTGACAATGATCTAGCCAATTAAACTCAATAGTAAATAAAAAGGATAAAATATTATAAATAACCATTCATGCATAGTTGATAGCATTTAAAAATCAATCAGTGAAATTCTTCATACTAAAAGGTTTAAAAATGACAATCATCTTCTTGGACATAACAAAAGCATTTGAAAAAATCCATAAGACATTTATCATAAAAAATCCAGCAAACCTGGTATGAAAACAAGCTTTCTCAACTTGATAAAGGGTCATATATGAAAAAATACTGTAGATATTATCATACCTAATAATAAAATACTAAATCTGTTTTCCCTAATATCAGGATTAAGAAAAAATAATGTCTATTTTAAGCACTTTTTTTCAAATTGTATCACAAACTGAAGGGGTCAAAGATTTTGCTCCACTTGAAAGCTAATAAGCTTCTACAATTATATTAATGATGGCAGGAGATATGAGACTCTGGGTCAGAGACAAAGAACTTTATTCCTCAAAACACAATGAGCAGAAAAGTTATCATCAAGATGCTTAATTAGAATATTAAATGCTCTTCTTCACCAAGATACAACAAAATAACAAATAGATAACTTCAATTGGAATGGAGTTTTTTAAGGGAGAACACTGGAATTCTGCAAAGAAGTAACAAAGACTCTCTGAAGCATGGAAACTTAGAGTGGCGTCATAGAGAGGAAAGCAAAGCACTCTGCAGGGATTGGCTCCCAGCTATTAGAGATGCCTTATTGTAGTAAATACCTATTTACTACAATTGTAGTAAATACCAGTAAGTGGGAGACCTCCAGCAGTCCTCATTACTAATTACTAATACGACCACAGATGCCTGCAATTTTAACTACGGAAGAATCACACAATCTTCACAGACTCTGAGCTGACTATAGGAGGTGGGGGTGGGCACCCGTATCCCATGTGGCTGCATTGTTCCAGAGAGAAAACAGCTGGGTTCCCTTACTCCCCAGGACCCAAGCTGCTGCAGCATGGTATCATTTTGAGAATGGAGCCACTGCTGAAAAGCATGCTACCCTGGGGCCTAGTAGTCCCTGCATCTCTGTATCTGTGGAGACCAGCCATCATCCCACCAAGTGCACACAATAATCCATAACACCATAACTCCAGCTGGATCAAGCAGCATAGCAGTATTCATTGTACCTGAGCCTGTGCAATGCACTATGCCCCCCAACCAGGTGATCTAACACAGAGAATTGCCTCCAAAACCATCAAAAACTGCAGTTATGTGCCTTCCAAGGCCTCAGAGCATCCACCACCACAAGCAAAATTACATGATTAACTAGTGGAAACATATAGCAACATGCACATACCCCCTAGGGCTAAAGAACTGACTTGTTAGGAACCTATTGCCAGTGACTTGATCTCCAGAAGTCACGCCACTGCCTCCATAAACACCTACAGTCAAGTCCACTAAGACACTTGCAAATATCACTGACTGATTAGAGATGAAGGACATTACACAAAGATTACACTACCGAATCCACATAGAACCAAATCCAAAGCAACCCACTCAACTGACACTGTAGGTCAAATTTTTCTAAAAGTATTTCCCTATGAAGGCTGCTTCATAAAATTGGAAGAAGTAACTGTTTCACCAGATGCACATATTTTAATGTTGTGACACAAGAAACACAAAAAAGCAAGAAAACAACATCCCAAAAGAACACAATTCTACAGTAGTAGACACTAAAGAAAATAGCTATGAAATGCATAAAATATTCAAAATGATAATCTTAAGAAAACTCAGCAAGATATGAGAGTATATATAAAAAAATTCACAGAAATCAGGAATACAATTCATTATCTGAATGAGATTCAACAGAGATAGATATAAAAAGGAATCAAACAGAATTCTTGGAGCTGAATAACTCAATGAATGAAATTTTAAAATACAATAGTGATCGTCAACAATAGTACAGATCAAGCAGAAAATTTTCTGACCTTGAAGGCAAGTATTCTGAAATACTCCAGTAGCCAAAAAACAAAGAAATGAATAAAAGAAAAGTGTTCAGGAATTGTGGGACATCATTAAGCTAGCAAATATTAGCATTATGAAAGTTTCAGAATCAGAAGAGGTGGAAAAATCATAAAACCTATTTAATGAGATAATAGCTGGAAGCTTCCAAAATCTTGGGAGAAATATAGACATCTAGATCCAGGAATCTCAAAGATCCCAAAGAGAATGAAAAGAAAAAATATCCTTTCTGATGCACATTATAGTCAAACTGTCAAAAGTCAAGGAGAAAGATAGAATTCTAAAAATAGCATAAGGAAAGCATCAAGTATCTTTTGGTGTACAGAAGCTCTGGAGTTTAATTAGATCCAATTTGTCTATTTTGGCTTTTGCTGCCAATGCTTTTGGTGTTTTAGTCATGAAGCCCTTGCCTACGCTTATGTCCTGAGTAGTATTGCCTAGGTTTTCTTTTAGGGATTTTAAGTTTTGGGGTCTTATGATTAAGTCTTTAATCCATCCAGAGTTAATTTTAGTATAAGGTGTCAGGAAGGGGTCCAGGTTCTGTTTTTTGCGCATGGCTGCCCCATTTTCCCAACACTATTTATTAAACAGGGAATCCTTCCCCCATTGCTTGTTTTTGTGAGGTTTGTCAAAGATCAGATGGTTTTAGATGTGTGGCATTGCCTCTGAGGCCTCTTTTCTGTTCCATTGGTCTATATCTCTCTTTTGGTACCAGTACCATGCTATTCTGATTACTGTAGCCTTGTAGTATAGTTTCAAGTCAGTCAGTATGATGCCTCCAGCTTTGCTCGTTTTGCTTAGGATTATTTTGGCTATGCAGGCTCTCTTTTGGTTCCATACAAAGTTTAAGGTGGCTTTTTCCAGTTCTGTGAAGAAGGTCATAGTAGCTTGATGGAGATAGTATTAAACCTATAAATTACTTTGTGCAGTATGGCCATTTTCACATTATTGATTCTTCCTAACCATGAGCATGGAATATTTTTCCATCTGTTTGTGTCCTCTCTTACTTCCTTGAGCAGTGATTTGTAGTTCTCCTTGAAGAGGTCCTTTACATCCTTTGTTAGTTTTATTTCTAGGTATTTTATTCTCTTTATAGCAATTGCAAATGGAAGTATGCTCTTGGTCTGGCTCTCTTTTAAGAAACAATCATTAGAGTGAACCAGCAACCAACAGAATGGAAGAAAAAATTTGCAATCCACCCATCTGACAAAGTGCTAATACCCAGAATCTATGAAGAACAAAAACAGATTTACAAGAAACAAACAAGCCCATTAAAAAGTAGGCAAAGGACATGAGCAGACACTTTTCAAAAGAAGACATATATGAGGCCAACAAACATATGAAAAAATGCTCATCAACCCTAGTTATTAGAGAAATGCAAATCAAAAACAACATTGAGATACCACCTCACGCCAGTTAGAAAGGCAATCATTAAAAAATCTGGAGACAACAGATGCTGTAGAGGATATGGAGAAATAGGAACACTTTTGCACTATTGGTGGGGGTGTAAATTAGTTCAACCATTGTGGAAGACAGTGTAGCCATTCCTCAAGGACCTAGAAATAGAAATTCTGTTTGATCCAGCAATCTCACTACTGGGTATGTATCCAAAGGATTATAAATCATTCCATTACAAAGGCACATGCACACATATGTTCATTGTGGCACTTTTTACAATAGCAAAGACCTGGAACCAACCCAAATGCCCACTAATGATAGACTGGACAAGGAAAATGTGGCACATATACACCATGGAACACTATGCAGCCATAAAAAACAATGAGTTTGTGTCCTTTATAGGGACATGAATGAATCTGGAAACCATGATTTTCAGCAAACTGACATAAGAACAGAAAATCAAACACACGGGCACAGGGAGGGGAGCATCACACTCTAGGTCTGTTGGGGGGACTCAGGGAGGGACAGTAGCAGGTAGGGGGTTTGGGGATGGATAACATGGGAAAAAATGCCAGATACAGGTGATGAGGGGATGGAGGCTGTAAACCACATTGCCATGTATGCACCTATGCAACAATCCTGCATAATCTGCACGTGTACCCCAGAACCTAAAGTACAATAAAAAATATATGTATATAAAGCATCAAGTAACACATAAGGAAATACCCACTAGATTGACAGTGCATTCCTCGCAGAAAACTTACTGGCCAGGAGAAAAAGAGAAGATATATTAAAAGAGCTGAAAGGAAACAAAACCAAACCAAACAAAAAATGGGCTGCCAAGATTACTAGTCTCAGCAAAGCTGTACTTCAGAAATGAAGCAGAAATAGTCTTTTCCAGATGAGCAGAATCTGAGGGCATTCATCACCACTAGACTGATCTTACAATAAATGCTTAAGGGAGTCTTAGATATGGAAGCAGAAAAAGATAACTATCACAATTAAAACATGTGAAAATATAAAACTCACTAGTAGAGTAAATACACAAATGAGAAAGAGAAACGATGCAATCCTAATTATGACAGAAAACCACCAAACCACAAAGATAAGCAATAAAAGGAGAAAAGATAAAAACATATTAAAGGCAACAGGAAGACTTTTTTAAAAGTATAATTACAGGAGAAAGTCTTCACTTATTAATAATAACCTTGAATGTGCATAACTTACTTTTCTCATTTAACAGTTAGGCTTACTGAATGAATTTAAAAACTAGATCCAACAATATGCATACAAGAAACTCACTTTACCTGGAAAGACAAACATAGACTTAAAGTGACAAAATTGAAAATGGTATTTCACACAAATATAAATTTCAAATAAGCAAGATTAGTTGTATTTACATGAGATGAAACAGGCTTCACGTCAAAAAGTATAAAAATAAACAAGAAACAACATTATACAATAATAAATGGATCAATTTAGCAAAAGTATATAATTATTATATAATACATGTTAAAAGGATATAATAATTATATAATATATTATTCATATATATTTATATATACACACACACCAAACACTGGAACATCAGATATATAAATGAAATGTTATTCAATTAAAACAAAGAGATAGATTCTGACAAAATAACAGCTGAGAACTTCAATATCCTACTCTCAGCATTGGACAGATCATATAAACAAGAAATCAACAAAGAAACATTATATTTAAACTGCAGTATAGACCAAAAGGGCCCAACAAACTAACAAAATACTTCACCCAACTTCTCTAGAATAGACATTCTTCTAATAAGCAAATTACACATTATTCAGGATAGATGCTATATATAGCCACAAATTAAGTCACAACAAATTTAAACATTAATGATATCTAGTATTTTTTCTGACTGCAATGGAATAAGACTAAAAATGAATAACAAATAGAAACCTTGAAAACTTTACAAATATGTGGGAATTAAACCAAATACTTTGAATGACCAATGGGTCAGAGAACAAATAAAGAATGAAATTAAATAGTTTCTTAAAAAATTGGAAAGAAAAACACAGCACACCAAGATCTATGAGTTATAACAAAAGAAGTATTATGAGAGAAGTTAAAAGATATAAGTGCCTACATAAAAAAGTAGAAAGATTTCAAATGAACAACCTAACAATACACCCCCAGAAGCTAGAAAATCCAAAACAAATTGAACATCAAACTAGTAGAAAAAAAATACTGATGAGAGCAGAAATAAAACTGATACAAAAAGTCGACAAAATAAAAGTTGGTTTGTTGAAAAAACAAATTTAAAACCTTAGCTACACTAAGAAAGAAAGATAAAACACTCAAAGTTAGAAATAAAAAAGGAGACGTTACAATTTATACCACAGTAATACAAATAATTATTAGAGACTATTATAAACGATCATATACAACGAAATTGAAAAGCCTAGAGGAAATAAATAAGTTCTTGGACATCTAAAAACCTACCAACATTTTCTATTTCAGGAACTTAGAAAACCTAAACAAAACAAAACAAAAAAATGAATTAGACCACAAATTAAGTGGTCTAATGAGTAATGAGATTGAAACAATAATAAAAAATTCCCCAGCAAAGAAAAACCCAATACTACAGGGCTTCATTGAGGAATTAACTATACCAAACATATAAAAATACAATTCTTCTCAAACTACTCCAAAAGACTACAGGGGAGTCAATTCTTTCAAATTCATTTGATGATGCCAACATTACCTTAATAACAAAAGGCGAGAAGAATGCAACAATAAAGGTAAACTATAGGCTAATATCTGATGAACTTAGATGCAAAAGACCTCAGCAAAATATTAGCAAGCAAATTCAACAGCATATCAAAATGATATACATAAGGATGAGCTGATATTTATCCCAAGTATGTAAGGATGGTTCAAATATATACAAATTAGTAAATGTAACATGTCATACTAACAGAAAGGGCAAAACCCATATGGCCTCTCAATAAATTCAAACAAGAAAGTAATTGATTAAATTCAATATCCCTTTCTGATAAAGACCTTTAACAAACTAACAAGAGAAGGCACATACTTCAACACAGTAAATGCTTAACAGGGAAAAGCTGAATTTTTTTTTTCTAAGAACTGTAGCAGTTTGGTTAAGTAATACAAAATTATAGCTAGATGGGAGGAATAAATTCTAGTGTTTGGTAGCACTAAAGGGTAACTGTAGTTAACAATAATTTCTGTGTATTTTCTAATAGCTAAAAGAGAGGATTTTGAATGTTCTCACCGTGAAGAAATGATAAATATTTAAGATGATAGATGTCCTAATCTGATTTGATCATCACACTTTGTGTACATGTATCAAAATATCACTCTGTAGCCCATAAATATGTTCCATTATGTGTCAATTAAAAATAACTTTAAAAATTAAAGAAACACAAAGACGGATGAGCTTTATATTCACAACAGTTCTTGACTGCAAATCCTGTATCTCCTGAAAGTGGGAGCCCAAAAGGGGTGGTTCAGGCAAATGCTGCACGTCCAATAAATTCACACACATGTAAAGAACCCTGGAGATTATTTTTATTGTACAGCACAGTAAGTACATTAGTCTGTTTTCACACTGTTATAAAGGACTTCCCGAGACTGGATAATTTGTAAAGAAAAGAGATTTAGGGCCGGGTGCGGTGGCTCACGCCTATAATCCCAGCACTTTGGGAGGCCGAGGCGGGTGGATCACAAGGTCAAGAGATCGAGACCATCCTGGTCAACATGGTGAAATGCCTTCTCTACTAAAGATACAAAAACTTAGCTGGGCATGGTGGTGCGTGCCTCTAATCTCAGCTACTAGGGAGGGTGAGGCAGGAGAATTGCCTGAACCCAGGAGGCGGAGGTTGCGGTGAGCCAAGCTCGTGCCATTGCACTCCAGCCTGGGTAACGAGAGTGAAACTCTGTCTCAGAAAAAAAAAAAAAGAGATTTAATTGACTCACAGTTCTGCATGGCTGTGGAGCCCTCAGGAAACTTACAATTATGGCAGAAGGGGAAGCAGACATGCTTCATAGTGGCAGCTGAGAGAGAGAGTGTGAGAGAAGGGACCTGTCAAACATTTATAAGCCATCAGGTCTTGTGAGAACTCATTTACTATCATAAGAACAGCACGGGAGAACTGCCTTCATGATCCAGTCACCTCTCACCAGGTCCCTCTGTCATCATGTAGGGATGAAGTGAATTACAATTCAAGATGAGATTTGGGTGGGGACTCAGAAAAACCAGATTAGTAAGCAAACCTGCTCTCTGCTCAGGAGGGATATGCTATCTAGATCTTTCAAATTTATTCATTTTACATACATTTTTAAAAGAACAAAATCTGTCAGTAGATCTTCTCACAAAATGTGCAGAAACAAGAGATATGTGTAAAGAATTTTCTACCAATAATATTTGGCCGTCATTTAATTTACATTTCCATGGCTGTGGTCTGTCCATCAAAATTTTTCAGAAGCTGTAATTTCCATGCCATTTCAGCTTCTGAAAAATTTTGATGGACAGACCATAGCCAGGTCAGGGCTGTTTAATAACTATAGTATTTTTATTTAAGTGTGGACACTGTTAAGCAAACTACAAGCCCGTTAAGGCTTATAAACAGGATGAGACCCACCTGTAGGACTGTAATACAATCACAGTTATTAGGCTTCTAGACCCAACCCACATTCTGTACACTTTTGACTTTACCTTAGAAAACAAGGTGGCCTTATGCTTTTATTTCTGTACCAACCTTTCCACTTGGCTTGAGGCATTAATCCTAGTATAGCAAGGTGTGTTAACAATTACATAAACACTGCCTTGGCCTGAAAATAGGAAGATTGCGAAAATTGTATTATCTATAACAATCATTTTTAGTAAGCTAATGAGACTTAATGGCGTCCATAACTTCGGTAGTATCATTAATCACTTCAACTAAAATCAGGAACAAATTTCATACTGTCTTTTCTAATTGTATGATTCCCACGGTAGAGAAAACTCCCAAAAGGACATGTGTAAATAAGCAGTGTGTTATCTTCTGAGACTCTCCCTTGCTCCAGCACTATCCTGAGTAACCAATGCTGGCCTCATTTTGGAGATGTTTGCATATTCATCTGAGTATATAATCCACTCATGATGTTCTCTTAAATACCTAGAGCTATTTTATAAGCATTCTTAAGGTTTTCAGGAGGGAAGCAAGTTCACACCTAGATTCTATGCAAGACATTTAATCTCAAGGGCAGAAGAAAGTATTGATGAGTGCTCCTAAGCGGGTCTTACATCAGTTGGAAGGCATAGGATGACTGCCTCTAATAAGGCCTCTTGGATGGGTGGTATGTATCCAAATTACCAGTTCAATTCAAATAATTTTCTAGTTATAGTTTCTGGAGTCACTCCAATCTGTCCTGTGTGTCCACACCACCAGAAAGGTGGCTTTCATTTTCCTCAAAAACTAATTGAGAATATAGTTAAGGCAGAGATCCAGAAGTATGGGATAGATGTTTTGTTTGAGAAGTGTAAGAACAGGGCCATTTGTGTTATTCCCAATAGACTCCTCTGTAATTTTAAGGGGAATGAAGATCATACTTTATACAGATCTCCCTGCAGGTGGATAGCAAATCCAGGTGTCAGTTAAATGTCAGCTTGTAACGGGTTGGAGTGCTGCTGAATTAACACATTCAGATTCAGTGTTAATCTGAATGACCAAGATTAACACCAGGTTCTCCTTTCCAGGTTCCTATGTTGTTACTCTTCCTCTACCCATGTAAAGATGTATTCCATTTTGATATTTATAATGTTGCCTTTTTTTCTAATGATCTCCTATTTACACCTAGAATTTTCATCCAAAAGGTTCTGATTTAAGAGGGAGAAAGGCATTTTTATGTAACTTACAGAGAACAATTTTTCCCCAACTTTGGTCCACAAGTGTCACTGTAGAAGGATTCAGAGAATAGTGCTCTCAACCAAGCGGTCATTATCCTTATGATGTAGAACCATAACAATCCAATAAAAGCAAATTTTAATCTAATCTGCTTTTTGCTGGAATTCCACCCATAAGATATAACTAACTAGGATGGCCTCGAATTAGTGTTACAGAATAATGATTCATAATTCCCAGAAAATAACAGGATGAAATTACTAATTTTAAAAATAAATACATGTAACTTTCTTCCCCCTTTTTCTTGATGCTTACACAGAAATCAGCTGAGAGGAGATGATCCCTTTCTGGAAACATGTACATTAAGTGACACAAATACATTACTAAGATATGTCAAACAGGATTAGTTGAAGGAAGTAACTTTTTTTAAAATTCTAATTGTTTATAAGGTTTCTTCAGTGCTTCCAAATATGAGATTCATGTTGATGGTAAGAAGTGTGAAAGATTCATTAAATATTTTAACTATCAGTCCATTGTTGATAGCACTTACAAAAAAGATATGCCAATGTCAAATAACAATTAATCTAGAAAATAAATGAATAACACAAATTAGTTTCAAAAATCATAAACAAATCTATTTATTTAGTCTTCTATTTTACTTATAATGTTTTATAGTTTTAAGTATACACATCTTATACAAGTTTGGTTAAATTTGTTTCTATGTATTTTATTTCCATTTTCATTTTTTTTTTTGAGATGGAGTTTTGCTGTTGTTACCCAGACTGGAGTGCAATGGCATGATCTCAGCTCACTGCAACCTCCGCCTCCTGGGTTCAAGCAATTCTCCTGCCTCAGCCTCCCAAGTAACTGTGACTACAGACATGTACCACCATGCCCAGCTAATTTTTGTATTTTTAGTAGAAACAGGGTTTCACCTTGTTGACCAGGATGGTCTCAGTCTCTTGACCTCGTGATCCACCCGCCTCAGCCTCCCAAAGTGCTGGGATTATAGGCGTGAGCCACCGCACCCGGCCTATTTTCATTTTTAATGGTATTGGTGCATTTCTTTTTCTAATGGTTCATTACTAGTATTAAGATAGAATTAATTTCTCTATACTGAACTTATATTCTGTGAGCTTACTAAATCGACTCATTAGCCAAGAAGATTTTGTATAGATTCCTTAGTGTTTGTATGTACACAATCATGTTGCCTGCAAATATGAACAGTTACACTCTTTGTCCTATGAAATTTGTAACTCTTATTTCTTTTGCTTGTCTTATTTCACTGGCTAGGATCACTAGTATGATGTTGAGGAGAGGTAATACACCATTATTGTTGTTTTCTCTCTGGTCTTAGCTATACCATTCAGAAGAGAGTCTAATTTTATCTATGGTTTTGTGGGTTTTTTTTCCCTCTATAAACATCCTCAGTCCGATTAAGATGTTTTCCTTCTAATCCCACATTCCTATTTTGATGAGAGATAATTGTATAATCCTTACTTTCTTTTTTAAAACATGAATGGGCAGACTTACATTAAAATTTTTGTCTGCATCTTTTAAATTAGGGTTTTTATCTTTTATTTTGTTATGTGATGAATCACATTGTCTGATATCTTGGACTTTAAAGCAACCTTCATTGACAGAATAAATCCACTTGTTTATTTATTATTTATCCACTTTTTCATATATCACTGACTTAAATTGGCTTAAATTTTAAAGTGATTTTCACATCTATCATTACAAGGGATTTTATAGATATCTTTTCTTGTTAATTACCTTATTTTAATATAAGGATATACCAACTTTGGAATTATAATTGAAACATGTTTTCTAAATTTTTTGAAGAGGAGATATTTGTATTGGTAATTCTCTCCCTTAAAGGTTTGATAGAATTCACCTGTTAATCTATAGTTTTCTTTCTATAAACTATAATATCAATTTCCTTAATAGAGAAAGTTTTCACGTTTTTAATTTTTTCATTAGTTATAATTGGTAATCTGTGCATTTCAAGAAATTTATCAATTTTAACTTTTGCTGTCTGATTTACTGGAATAAAGTTGGTGTTAATATGTCTTTGTTTTGATTTTAAAGTCTGTAGAATCTGTAATATGACTACTCCTTTTGTCCTGATATTAGTAATTTATACTTCCTCTTTTATACTTGGCAATCTACCTACAGGCATATACATTGTATGACTCTTTTCAAATAACCTGCATTAGGGTTCATTGACTTCTTTATTTTGAACATTTTTAATCTCATTGAATTTTACTCATCATTATTTTCTTTCTTCTACTTACTTTGAACTTAGATATTTTTCTAATTTATTAAGGAAGAGTTCCAATCAAAAATTTTAAATGATTTTTATGATTTTATTTTATTTAACAATATGTCTTGTCCTCTAGATACTTCTTTAGCTGTTTCTCAAAAACTCCCATAGGCTGTATTTTCATTATTTTGTTCTTGTCTTTTTAAATTTTTATATAATTCAATTTTCAGCTACTAGATTTTTACAAGCGTGATGTTTAATTTTCAAATATTTGGGGATTTATAGTTATATTATTTTTATTGATTTCTAATTTAGTTCTGGTGATTCTGAAAGTTATCTTTGTTCAGTGTTTCAATTTTATGATTGTTCTCTCAGGTGATACTCTTAAAAGGTCTGTACATTGAATTGAAATTATTATACTGAGTGGAAGTTATGAGAGATTTTTAAAGAAAATAATCATGTTGATAGTAAAAACTAAATGTCAAAAACATGAAAAGTTTTAAATCTAAAAATATTAATAGAGATTCATTCATATGTTTTTCGTATTATAAACTTCAGGTCACCAATCCAAATATACCAAATAATAAAGTTTATTATTGTACTTTGGTGTCTGTCTTAAAGGTACTACCAATTTATTATGGAAAGTTTTTATTAACTATTAGAAAGATTAGGAAGGATCAAAGATTGGTTAAAATTTAGAAAATAAAGGGCCAGGTACAGTGGCTCACATCTATAATCTCAGCACTTTGGGAAGCCAAGGCAGATAGGTCATCTGAGGTCAGAAGTTCAAGACCAAACTTGCCAATCTGGTGAAACTCTGTCACTACTAAAAATAGAAAGATTAGCCTGCACCTGTATTTCCAGCTACTGAGGAAGCTGAGGCAGGAAAATCACTTGAACTTGGGAGGTGGGAGTTACAGTGAGCCAAGATCGCACCACTGCACTGCAGTCTGGGCAACAGAATGATAGTTCTTTTACAAAAAAAGATTAGAAAATATCTCTTCCTCTTGCACATTTTACATCACTTCCCCTAAATCAAATACATTCAACTCTCCACATTTGTGAATGTTGCACCCACAGATTCAAACAACTGCAGATTGATTTTTTTTTTTTTAATGTTGGGTTGCATCTGTACTAAACACACACAGACTTTTTTCTTGTCATTTTTTTCTAAAGAATACAATGGGGGAAGGTTCCAAGATGGACGAATAGGAACAGCTCTGGAGTGCAGTTCCCAGTGAGAACAGTGTGGAGGGTGAGTGCTCACCGCATTTCCAAACAAGTTTTCACTGCCCACAGACCAGGAGAATCCCAAGCAGAAAAGCACCACAAGTTTTCAGCACATCATTTTCAGCCAGTGCCGGGTCAGTGCACAAAAATTCACACAGGTCTGGGCTCCTGTTTCAATTCATGCCTGGAATGCCTTGGAGACAGAGATGGCCACTCAACTGAAAGGGAGGAAGCAATCTGAAATGCTCTGGATTGAGAGTTTTGCAGCATGTGCAGCTGGACCCAGGACCATCCAGCTCAGTGGGGGAAAGGGTATCCCCCACTACCAAGGCAGTTCGCACAGCAGCTGGGCAGAGCCTGTGGCAGCTTAGCAACACCCCTGCTGGCAGGCTGTGACTAGACTACTCCATGTGGGGCAGGGCATCTATGAAAAAAGGCAGCAGCAGGACAGGAACTTATAAATAAAGCCGACCTTCCTAGGACAGAGCATCTGGGAAAAGAGGCAGTTACGAGTTCAAGTGTAGCAGACTTAAAGGAACCTGCCCAGCAGCTCTGCATGGAACAATGGAGCTCCCAGCACACAGCTTGAGCTCCTATAAGAGACAGAATGTGTGCTCAAGCAACTCCTCAACCCCCGTATACGCAAAGAGACATCTCTTAAAGGAGAGCTCAGGCCGACATACGGTGGGTACCCTTCTGGGATGAGGATAGCAGAGGAAGAAACCAGCATCAACCCTTGCTGTTCTGCAGCCCCCACAGTTGATCCTCAGGCAAGCAGGGTCTGGAGTGGACCTCTGGTGGTCCTGTAGTAGAGGAGCCTGACTGTTAGAAGGAAAACTAAGAAGCAGAAAGAAATAGCTCCAACATCAACAAAAAGGACATCCACTGAGAGACCCCATCCAAGAGTCACCAATTACAAAGACCACAGATAGATAAAGCCACTCAGATGAGAAGAAACCAGGACAAAAGGGTGAAAACACCAAAATCAAGAACCCCTCTCCTCCAAGGGATCACAACTCCTCACCAGCTAGGAATCAAAGATGGATGGAGAATGAATCTGATGAATTGTCAGAAACAGGCTTCAGAAGCTGGGTAATAATAAAATTCTCGGAGCTAAAAGAACAGGTGCTAATCCAATGCAAAGCAATGAAGAACCTAGAAAAAAGGTTAGATGAGATTTTAACTAGAATACACAGCTTGGAGAAGAATACAAACAACTTGATGGAGCTGAAAAACACAGCACAAGAACGTCATGAAACATATACAAGTTTCAGTAGCTGAATGGACCAAGCAGAAGACAGGATATCAGAGATTGAAGATCAACTAAATGAAATAAAATGAGAAGGCAAGAATAGAGAAAAAAAGAGTGAAAAGAAATGAACAAAGTCTCCAAAAAATACAGACTTATGTGAAAAGACCTAATCTACATTTGATAGGTGTACCTGAATGTGATGGAGATAATGAATCCAAGGTGGAAAATACACTTCGGGATATTTTTCAGGAGAACTTCCCCAACCTAGCAAGGCAGGCCAACATTCAAGTCCAGGAAATACAGAGAACACCACAAATATATTCCTTAAGATGAGCAACCCCAAGGCACATAATCATCAGACTCACCAGGGTTGAAATGAAGGAGAAAATGCTAAGGGCAGCCAGAGAGAAAGGTTGGGTTACTCACAAAGGAAAGCCCATCAGACTCATAGCAGATATCTCAGCAGAAACCCTACAAGCCAGAAGAGAGTGGCGGCCAATATTCAACACCCTTAAAGAAAAGAACTTCCAACCTAGAATTTCATATTCAGCCAAACTAACCTTCATAAGCAAAGGAGAAAGAAAATCCTTTATGGACAAGCAATTGCTGAAAGATTTCATCACCACCAGGCCTGCCTCACAAGAGCTCCTGAAAGATGCACTAAACAAGGAAAGGAACAACCAGTACCAGCCACGCCAAACATGTACCAAATGGTAAAGACCCTTGACACAATGAAGAAAATGTGTCAACTAATGGGCAAAACATCCAGCTAGCATCAAAATGGCAGGATCAAATTCACACATAACAATATTAACCTTAAATGTAAATGGACTATATACCCCATTGAAAAGACTGAGACTGGCAAATTGGATAAAAAGTCAAAACCCATCACTGTGCTGTATTCAGGAAAGCCATCTCACATGCAAGAACACACATCAGCTAAAAATAAAGGGATGGAGGAAGAATTATCAAGCAAATGGAGAGCAAAAAAAAGCAGGAGTTTCAAATATATAAAATATAAATAAAAATATATTTTTATATATTTTATTATATTATTGGCTTCTTTCAACGTGAAATATATAAAAAAAAAGTTTTGTTTATCACCTATGGTAAGTACAGTGCTGAACTGGGATTAATTTTGTGTTTCAGAGAACATTTGGCAACGTCAGGATACTTTTGGTTGTCACAACTTGCAAAGTGCTGCTGGCTTCTAGCAGTTAGAGCTTATGAATGCTGCTAAACACTTTTTTTTTTTGAGATGGAGATTCACTCTTGTTACCCACACTGGAGTGCAATGGCGCAATCTCATCTCACCGCAACCTCCTCCTCCTGGGTTCAGGCAATTCTCCTGCCTCAGCCTCCTGAGTAGCTGGGACTACAGGCACGCACCACCTTGCCCAGCTAATATTTTGTATTTTTAGTAGAGACGGGGTTTCACCATGTTGACCAGGATGGTCTCGATCTCTTGACCTCGTGATCCACCTACCTCGGCCTCCCAAAGTGCTGGGATTACAGGCGTGAGCCACCGCGCCCGGCCTGCTGCTAAACACTTTATAATGTGCAGGAGAGTTCCTCACAAAAAATTATGGCCCAAAAGATCAATAGTGCTGCTGATGAAAAACAAGTGAATTCTGGTTGTTATTATTTCTAACGTAAGATATGTTTGATGTAAAAATTGTTGGTGTAAAATGCTCCTCCTGTGATGTACAAGTAAACAAAATTATTTCAAAAACTTATTTTCCTAGTTTTAATGAGAAGGTATTAAAATGCTGATTAAACTTATTAATCAAATTATAATTATATATTATAAAACGACAATATCTTCTTCATCAAAAGGATAAAAAATTACATTTATAACAAAAACTTCATTATCTGCTTTAGCTAACTTAGGGACACAATTATCAGTAAAGAAATTTTCATGTTACAAAAGATGTATGGGGTTCTTTTTACATGTAGAATTTTCAATAGCTGATTCATGAATATATTGTTGCTTTTATATTCTTTTTACAGCAAAATCATTCATTTATGGAAGGTTATAGTATTTCATTAGCCTATTCTCTAAAATATTACTCAAGAAATAGAAATCTTGCTGATTAGAAGACAGAAAATAATGTCACAATATTTCATTAAAGTTCAAGTACTTACACTCTCATAACAGATTATTATGCAATCGCAGAAGTATCTAGATGTGTCTTCTTTGTAAATTTGGGAGCTCCCTTTCCTGCATCTTCTTTTATTCCTCTAACGTCCATATTTTCATACGCCTCTTTGAAAGCTATAAATTTTATATTCTGAGCCCATCAACAAAGCTCTTTGTAGCTATCAGAATTAATCAATTTTTATTTGTATTTCCTGAACTATATATAAAAATATTTAATGAGTAATAGTGAACTATTTATCTAATAATTTAAAATTTTAATAATGTAATTAATAAAATTTTGGTAAACATTCAAATTTTAACTAGAATTTTACATTTAGAGTTTTATTTTCTTTAGATTGGTGACCTACTTTGAATAGATAATTGAATTGTTTGTCTGCTTTTCCCATAGAAATTTTTTTAAATTGTATCTGTTTATAACTAAATTTGGGTATACAATGTGGAAGATTCTGAGGATGCTGACATTTCCATACTTATAGGACATCCTTGTAAGTTTACTTTAATTGTAGGTTTTCAGATTTAGTTAATAATAAGTCTTTTTTTTTTTTTGAGACGGAGTTTCGCTCATGTCACCCAGGCTGGAGTGCAATGGCGGGATCTCGGCTCACCGCAACCTCTGCCTCCTGGGTTCCGGTAATTCTCCTGCCTCAGCCTCCTGAGTAGCTGGGATTACAGGCATGCGCCACCGTGCCCAGCTAATTTTTGTATTTTGAATAGAGACGGGGTTTCATCTTGTTGACCAGGATGGTCTCGATCTCTTGACCTTGTGATCCACCCACCTCGGCCTCCCAAAGTGCTGGGATTACAGGCTTGAGCCCCCACACCCGGTCAAGAATAAGTCATTTGACCTTAAAAACATAAAATTTATAATTCACTGTATGCTGATTAAGACTAATACCTCTTCACACAAAACTTGGAAAACATTAATCACGTTATTTTATAGGAATAAAATTTTGTTCATAAGCATTCATAGTTTATATGGATAATATTTTGTTATATTCAAATTTAATGGCAAGAAGTAAGCCAAGAATATCTTCTTTCATTTTATTTTGTCGTAGAATGATACAGTGAGTATAACTTTTGCTTCAAAACTGATAATATATGTATTATTTATATACCTTTGGGCCTGAAATATTTTTCCAGATATATTATTTCTAACAATAATGATTTTATACATTCTGTTTTTAGAGAAATCTTGGTATTTTACTCTTCCACAGAAATTAACTGCAATTTCAAATTGGTTTTGGAGAAATGAACTCATATATATATATATATATATATACACACACAATATGCATATTAAACTGTTTAATATAGTAAACATTAATCATCAGCGTATATAACAGTCTTTCATAGTACCTAGTTCAAACAAGTTAATCTACAATATATGAAAAAATCTGTGAAATAGTAAGAATAATGATTTCATGTGTATTTCAAAGTGAAAACAATGAATGACTTGCAAGTTTTCTGCATGAGCAAACAGCATTTGCTGCTCTTTCTGAATTAAAAATTTCTAGTAACTATAAAAAATATAGGCCTTAAAGCGAATTATTTTATTTATTTTTTCTTAAAAAAACAAGCAATTTAAATTTTTCAGACTTAATCCACGTAGCAGGAAAGGTTCCTGCTTCAAGAGGGCCCATCTGGCCTCTCTACAAATGGGAAGGTTTGTACATATGGGCCATAACGTATGCATAGCTAGCTGAACCAACCACTGTGACTAAATAGTAATTAGCATGGGGCAGGCTTTTATGGCTACTAACACACTAGCATGTCCTTCCTGACCTACATCCAACTGGACATATGATTTCATAAAATGGATAGTTTCTCTCTCAAGCATTTATTTATGTGTAAAAATGTAGGATTTGTTTAACTGCCGCCAACTAAAGAACTGAGACCCATATGTTACCTCATAAACTTACCGGTTAGCAATTTGTTATAAGCAAGATGCAAATATTATGGTAAGCATTCAGAACATTTATTCAATGAACCTTATGTTGTAAATGGAAACAACAGTATGTCGGAAAATTTTGTAATCACGATTTCACCAGTGGTCCCATTTTATGTGTAATTCAATGTTTCTAAATTCTACAATTTTCAATTCAAGATATAAAGGTCAACAGAATTTTCAATATACAGTAATACATGATCCAACTTTGTGAGAGGATAGATAGTAAAAAAAATTCTGAGATTCTGAGTGACTGTACAATTTTAGGTAGCACATAGTAGACTTACTGTGTATGGCAGACAAAATACATTCTTGAATATGTGGTCAGCTTTTGTTTGGATCTGCAAGGGATTTAAGGAGGCACTAACATACAGGGAGCTTCAGACTACAGACAGGCCAGAGAACTGTAGAAGTTAACATTAAATCAAAGGTTTAACAATATATATGTTTCTAAAAATAGTTAATTTAAGGGACAAATTTTACAAGTGTAATTTGAATCTTGTTATTTTATTCTAGGTGCAAAGATATGGAAAGATGAATGTTTTCTAAAATTTTAAGAGCTTTAATTTTGCCAATGCAAATCACAGATTTATAATAAATAATAGAAAACTGTACAATGCAATAGAAATTTAAACACTGAAGTTTATTTTAATTTTGAGTGGTTAAAATCTAGTTTGACAAATTGCTCCTCTTGCTTGTAAATAGTCAAAAGAAATTTCCAATGCTTTTCACTCAATTTTCACATGTGAAGATGAAAACAAAGCATAGTTGATTTCTAAATATATTATTATTCCATGAATAGCATTATTTTTATATTATAGATATTTACACAAATAATGTAGGTTAACTTTTCTAATTAACTCCTAGACATCAACAAGAAGATATTGATCAACTTGTTTATCTTACAATTTAAAAATTTTTGCTGCAGAAATTAATATTATTTCACTTACAAGTGTGAGAAAACCTAGTTTTTAATAGCCTACAAATGAAATTTACAGGCTCACATATCTTCAAGAATAATTCCAGCCTTAGAAACAGCTAAATTTAAAATATCAGAAAAATGCCATAAGATTTCCCTTTTTGGTTGCTCTGTTTTCACCTAAATTTTTAGCTCTGTCTTCTTCCACATTTCCTTATTACCGGGCTAGCTCCTTACATGGTGGTGAGATGGCTGATGAAGCTCTAGTTTTCACATCTCAACACTTTGAAATCCAGTGGAAGAACCTCACTTAGTCATATAATCCATCAAACATCACCTTTTACCTTGCAAGCTCTTATCACCTATGGGAAAAGAGAAGTGGCTTTTTTTTGTCTTCCATTCATTTTTAATCTTCTGATTTTGTAATACTGCCCAGCACCTATAAATCACTCAGTAATTCTTAAATGAATGAACAAATTGTATCCAAACAGCATAGTTAGGAATAGAAATAAATGACTTCCCAAAGACTATTTTGCTGTATTTTTAGAACTAGTGGAAATGAATGCAGAAGCCAGATCAGCAAATACTAGACACCCAGTCTAATATGTCCAGTTTGGAGGTTGTAAAATCTGCCTTTCCTGGGTTATATTTGAAATTAACTATGTTTCTAAAATTATTTTATTATTGCTATAGTGGTCACTGGCAATGTTTCTTGGGGAAAAAATATTCAATTTTTAAGATAAAACATTAAATGCTAAATTTCAATCTATTAAACAAAACATGGGAATATTTTATGCCAAAACACTAAAAAGTGAAGTTTATTTTACTTTATTTCATTTTCCTAGGATTATACTTTCATATGCCTGATATAAATAATTTTGTAGCAATGTATTATCTAACCAACATATGGTTGAAGTTCCTAATTTACATCGGGATTTAGCTGATCTTTGTATTCATTCCTAAAACGATTCTGTGAAACTCACTCATAAAATATTTTTGAACTATTAATGGCTCTATCAAGGTATCATGGTTACATGGAGCTTCAGAGATTAATTCAAGTACAGAGTTCATGAATCTGTCCCCACTATCAAAGCAAAAGACCTTATTTCCTCTGTTATATTAAGTAAGTGAGCCCTTTATTACAAACATCTGATGCTTCCATTTGCTTTAGAGCCTACCACAGGGAAACCGGAGTAGAGTTATACTCACATTTTTGAAATAAGTAAATAAGATGTTGAACTTGATCAAGGGAATTTTATTTTCTTTTAAGTTTCTCTTGTGTAATGATCACAGATACTAAACATCTGTAAACATAGTCACTCTTCACTTGGAAGAAATTGTACCATATATGCTTATAATTTCAAAAAAAAGGCTTTGCATAAACATTTGTGAGATGTGTCTGGTTATTTTAAGAATATATAAAAACTCCTGGAAGAATTATCATCACATAGAAAATAATTGATGCCCAAGCTATATTCTCCCATCTAGAAATAATATTTGTCACATAGTAATATTATTATTACTATATATAGTAATAATAATATTACATTATTAAATTAGTAATAATAATATTACTATGTGACAAATATTATTTCTAGATGGGGGAATATAGCTTGTTTAAATTTAAAGAGAAAATTATCAGTGCAACCTACTGGCCCAAAATATTTCATCTCTTTTACCAAAGGGAGACTCTTGCTGTTCCACCACATCTGACAATAAAGGTTTTGATTGCCATCAACATGACATCTACTCAGTCTGAAAATGAAGACTATAATATTTTAACAATCTCAATTTCCCATGTTAATAATAAAAACATTACCCCTATAATATTTTTATTATGTTTATCATTGCCAGTGCCTATATTCTGTTTTAAGGGGAAAAAAACCTTCACCTATCTATGAAGTTGTTCATACCTGTCATGGTCAAATATTTAATTTAGCAACCTCCAATATTATGAAAATGTTATCTTTGTCTGCTTGTGCTGCTATAATAAAATATTAATACCATAGACTGGGAATTAATGACTGGGTAAATAACTGACATGTATTTCCTACAGTTCTGGAGGCTTGGAGGTCCAAGATCAAGGTGCTTGCAAATTTGGGTTCTAGTGAAGGCCCTTCTAACTTGCAGAGAGCCATCTTTTTACTGTCTACTTGTGGGTATGGTCTTTCCTTGGTACATGTAGATAGAGAGAGGGAGCTCATATTTCTTCTTCTTTTTATAATGGCATTGATCTAATCATAAGGGCTCCACTCTCCTAATCTAACCCTATTTACCTCTGAAGGCCTCACTTACACATCGCATTGGGGATGAGGACTTCCACATAAAATTTCGGGGAATGAAACATGTAGTCCATAGCAGGTATTAAGAAATTAGCAGACTTCAATAATGAAAAAAGAATGTTGAAAAAAGGAAACAAGGAAGAAAAAAGGAAGGAAGGATGGAGGAAGGAAAGGAAGGAAGGAGGGAAGCAAGGAAGGAAGAAAGGGAAGAAAAATGGAAAAAAAGAGAAAAAAGAAGGGAGATATGAGAGAAATCGAGAGGTGGGGAAAAATAGAAGCAGATTAATAAAGAAAAAGGAGGCTGGGTGCAGTTGCTCACGCCTGTAATCCCAGCACTTTGGAAGGGAGGCTGAGACAGGCAGATAACACGGTCAGGAGTTTCCGACCAGCCTGGCCAACATTGTGAAATCTGTCTCTTCTAAAAAAACAAAACTAGCCAGGTGTGGTAGCCCACGCCTGTAGTCCCACGTACCGGATGGTTGAAGCAGGAGAATAACTTGAACCAGGGAGATGGAGGTTGCAGTGAGCCAAGATTGAGCCACTGCACTCCAGCCTGGGCAACAAAACAAGAATCCATCTAGAAATTTAAAAAGCGAAGGAAGTAAAAAAGGAAGTAATGAAATGGTGGGCTGTTCAACTATATATTGTACTAGGGAAGTAAGAGTACAAGCCCTTCACAATTATTATTTTGAAAGTTTCATCTTTTTTTATAGCTAAAGAATGTCTCATAGTGTCATTTCCTAAGTATTAAATGGTGGTTTAAACAGGTATCGCATGAAATAAATTCTATTTGTTGTCTTATTTTTGGAATTACTTCTCACTATGGTTCTCTATCCACACCTTTGGTAAGCTTGATGCTGGTTTTGAAATTGAGCTGTCACCTGCCTATCTGCAAGCAGTGTCTCTTTTCCTGTCTGTTGAAAATGCTGATCACAAAATGTCTAGGAAACCACTAAATGAATGTAAGCTCATAAATGTAGCTTATATTAATGGAGATAATACAGTTTAAAAGCAAAGATTCAAGGTTTTCAGACAAATCTCATTCTTGAGCACAGACTATCACTTTTCAGGGAAACATCTGTGATATATTCAGTAGGCAATAAATCCATTTGGGTTGTGGAATAAAGAAATTGTTTTTTACGTTGTACTCTAACCAGATTATTTATCTCATCTAAGTCTGCAGAAATCTGCAGTATCCTTCTCCATCAAACTCTTCCCTTTCCCACCATGTGTGAGAGAGTTTGTACTTAAAAGAAACTATCATAAAGAACGTATTTCAGTTTCAGTTCCTACTTGCCTGGAGTTGTGCATTACTGTTTGAAAATACAGGTAAACAGAGAAAAGCATATGCTAACAATGCAGTGAGGCAGAGGTAGAAAGTCTAGTGGCGAAGTGATGAAAATTATAATCAGAAAAGCAAAGAACTTGTAACATTAGCATTACCTTCGGTGATTTCAGAAAATAGGATAGTGTAAAATGCAAAAACACGAACTCTGTTTTGTAATATGAAAACAAGATAACCAAGGAAATGTGCTATCTGGGCTTAGATCAGGACGAATTTGAGAAGTCTATCTTTGTAATTCCCAAAGAGTGCTGTAGACTGTATTCCATATGATGCAACTATTTGTCCTTAAAGGACGTATTTTTAAACTTGGTGTCATTTATTTCAGATGATGGGCTTCATTTTTTTAAATTTTCTTAGCTCTCATTTACTCCTGAACCCACTCTGATTATGACATTTTCTCCTCTACTTATTTTCTTCTATATATCAGCACTTCTTCACCAAAACTCTGCTCAGAATGGTTCAAAATAACATACTGTTACTAAATCCAATACGTAATTTAAGTCCGTATTTTATTTGGAGTCCTGCATCATTGAGGTTCTGTCTACTTTCTCAGGGATCAGTCTCCTCTGGTTTCCAAGTCTCTATTACTCCTTTTCAGTCTCCTTTGTAATTTCGTTTACCCTTACCTAATCACTGAATTGGTAAGTTGGAAGTACTCAACACTCCTTGGTTCATGTGACTCACCCTCCCTAGACAATCTTATGCCCCCCATAGTTTTCAGTCCTTATCTTTATAGGTCAACTCTGAAATTAGCACCCCTATGTCAACACACATCCATAGCTCCTATGTAATTAACAGCTATGTATGTGTAAATGTACCACCAATGTGGTACATTTGTTACAGTTCATGAACCTTCAATGACACATCATCATCCAGAGTCCATAGTTTGCAACAGAGTTCACTCTAATATTGTACATTTTATAGGTTTGTGCAAACATATAATGACATATATCCACCACTATATTATCATACCAAGTAGTTCCACTGCCCTAAAAAATTCTCTGTGCTCAAGCTATTCACCCTTCCCTTACTTCCCACTAACACTTGGCACTCACTGATCTTTTTTCTGTCTCCATAGTTGTGCTTTTCCAAGATTGCCATATAATTGGAATCATTCAGTATGTGCCCTTTTCAGATTGGCCTCTTTAACTTAGTGATATGCATTTACATTTCCTTTATGTGTTTTTCTGGCTTGATTGATCATTTCTTTATAGCACTGAATAATATTCCATTTTCTGCATGACCACAGTTTTTTTAAAATACATATATTTTATTGCACTTTAGGTTCTGGAGGACCTGGGCGGAACACGCAGGATTGTTGCCTGGTACATACATGGCAATGTGGTTTGCTGCCTCCAGCCACCCCATCATCTATATCTGATATTTCTCCCCATGTTATCCCTCCCCAACCTCCCTACTCATGCGGTCCCTCCCCTAGTCCCCCCCAGCAGACCCCAGTGTGTGATGCTCCCCTTCCTGTGTCCATGTGTTCTTACTGTTCAACACCCACCTATGAGTGAGAACATGCAGTGTTTGACTTTCTGTTCTTGTGTCAGTTTGCTGAGAATGATGATTTCCAGATTCACCCATGTTCCTACAAAGAACACGAACTCATTGTTTTTTATGGCTGCATAGTATTCCATGATATATATGGGCCACATTTTCCTTGTCTAGTCTATCATCAATGGGCATTAGGGTTGGTTCCAGGGCTTTCTATTGTAAGCAGTACCCAGCGAACATCCATGTGCATGTGTCTTAATAATAGAATGATTTATAATCCTATGGATATATACCCAGTAATGGGATTGCTGGGTCAAATGTAATTTCTATTTCTAGGTCTTTGAGGAAGTGCCACACTATCTTCCACAATGGTTGAACTAATTTACACTCCCACCAACAGTGTAAAGTGTTTCTATTTCGCCACATCCTCTCCAGCATCTGTTGTCTCCAAATTTTTTTTTTTTTTTTTTTTTTTTTTTTTTTTTTTTTTTGAGACGGAGTTTCGCTCCTTACCCAGACTGGAGTGCAATGGCAGGATCTCGGCTCACCGCAACCTCCGCCTCCTGGGTTCAGGCAATTCTCCTGCCTCAGCCTCCCGAGTAGCTGGGATTACAGGCACGCGCCACCATGCCCAGCTAACTTTTTGTATCTTTAGTAGAGACGGGGTTTCACCATGTTGACCAGGATGGTCTCGATCTCTTGACCTCGTGATCCACCCGCCTCGGCCTCCCAAAGTACTGGGATTACAGGCTTGAGCCACCGCGCCCGGCCTGTCTCCAAATTTTTTAACGATCACCATTTTAACTGGAGTGAGGCGGTATCTCAATGTGGTTTTGATTTGCATTTCTCTAATAACTAGTGATGATGAGCATTTTTTCATGTTTGGTGGCCTCATATATGTCTTCTTTTGAAAAGTGTCTGTTCATGTCCTTTGCCCACTTTTGAATGGGTTTGTTTGTTTTATTCTTGTAAATCTCTTTTGTAGATTCTGGATATTTGCCCTTTGTCAGATGGGTAGATTGCAAAAATTTTTTCCCATTCTGTGGGTTGCCAGTTTACTCTAATGATTGTTTCTTTTGCTGTATAGAAGCTCTGGAGTTTAATTAGATCCAATTCATCTATTTTGGCTTTTGTTGCCAATGCTTTTGGTGTTCTATTCATGAAGTCCTTGCCTATGCCTATGACCCGAATGGTTTTGCCTAGGTTTTCTTCTAGGGTTTTTATGGTGTTAGGTCTTATGTTTAAGTTTTTAATCTATCTGGAATTAATTTTAGTGTAAAGTGTCAGGAAGGGGTCCAGTTTCTGCTTTCTCCACACTGCTAGCCAGTTTTCCCAAAACCATTTATTAAACAGGAAATCCTTTCCCCATTTCTTGTTTTTGTGAAGGTTGTCAAAGATCAGATGGTTGTAGATGTGTGCTGTTGCCTCCAAGGCCTCTGTTCTCTTCCATTGATCTATATCTTTGTTTTGTTACCAGTACCATGCTGTTTTGATTACTGTAGCCTTGTATTATAGTTTCAAGTCAGGTAGCATGATGCTTCCAGCTTTGTTCTTTTTGCTTAGGATGGTCTTGGCTATGCAGGCTCTTTTTTGGTTCCACATGAAGTTTAAGATGGTTTTTCCAGTTCTGTGAAGCAGGTCATAGGTAGTTTGATGGGGATGGCCTTGAATCTATAAATTACTTTGGGCAGTGTGGCCATTTTCAAAATATTGATTCTTCCTAACCTTGAGCATGGAATGTTTTTCTATCTGCTTGTGTCCTCTCTTATTTCCTTGAACAGTGGTTTGTAGTTCTCCTTGAAGAGGTTCTTTACATTCTTTGTTAGTTGTATTTCTAGGTACTTTATTCTCTTTGTAGCAATTGTGAATGGCAGTTCGTTCTTGATTTGGCTCTCTTTAAGTCTGTTATTGGTGTATAGGAATGCTTGTGGTTTCTGCACATTGATTTTGTATCCTGAGACTTTGCTGAAGTTGCTCATCAGTTTCAGGAGATTTGGGGCTGAGACAATGGGGTCTTTTAAATACACAAACATGTCATCTGCAAATAGAGATAATCTGACTTTCTCCTATCCTAATTGAATAACCTTTATTTGTTTTTCCTGCCTGATTTCTCTGGCTAGAACTTCCAATACTATATTAAATAGGAGTGATGAGAGAGGGCATCCTTATCTAGTACCAGATTTCAAAGGGAATGCTTCCAATTTTTGCCCATTCAGTATGATATTGGCCGTGGGTTTGTTGTAAATAGCTTTTATTATTTTGAGATATGTTCTGTCGATGCCTATTTTATTGAGAGTTTTTAACATAAAGGGCTGTTGAATTTTGTTGAAGGCCTTCTCTGCATCTATTGAGATGATCATGTGGTTTTTGTTTTTGGTTCTGTTTATGTGGTGAATTATGTTTACAGACTTAAGTATGTTGAACCAGTCTTGCATCCCCAGGATGAATCCTACTTGTAGTGGTGGATAAGCTTTTTGATGTGCTGTTGCAATCAGCTTGCCAGTATTTTATTGAAGATTTTTGCATCTGTGTTCATCATGCATATTGGCCTGAAGTTTTCTTTTTTTTTTGAGTGTCTGCCAGGTTTTGGTATCAGGATGACGTTTGTCTCATAAAATAATTTGGGAAGTATTCTCTCTTTTTTGAATTGTTTGGAATAGTTTCAGAAGGAGTGGTTTCAGAAGGAGTGGTACCAGCTCCTCTTTGTATGTCTGGTAGAATTCGGCTGTGAACCCATCTGATGAGAGTTTATTTATCCATTATCTTACCAAAGAAACTCTGGGTTACTTTTATGTTTTGGCAATTATAAATGAAACTATAAATATTGTGTGCAGGCTTTTGTGTGGACACAAGTTTTCAACACTTGGAGGTAAATGCCAAGGAGCACCATTGCTGCATGTTACGGTAAATGTAGAATTTACTTTTGCAAGAAACTGACAAACTGTCCTGTTGTGCATAAAAAATGGTTGTTCCATTTGGTTGTTCCATAAGCAATGAATCAAAATACCTGTCGCTGCACATCCTCACTGGCATTTGTTGTCAGTGTTATGATTTTGGCCATTCTAATAAGTATAAGGTAGTATCTCATTTTTGTTTCCATGACATATAATCTGGAGTATATTTTCATATGCCTCTTTGCCATCGTTACATCTACATCAGTGAGGTATCTGTTAATGTGTTTGGCCTACATTTTAATTGAGTTTTTTTTAAGAGTTGATTTTTAAGAATGTTTTGTATATTTTGAATATTAGTCATTAATCAGATAGGTCATTTGTTAACATTTTCTATCAGAATGTGGCTTGTCTCTATTATCTTGGCAGTGTCTTTCACAGAGCAGAAAATTTTAATTTTAATGAAGTCCACCTTCTCAGTTTTGGGGGTTATGGATCAATGCAGAGATGTCCAATCTTTTGGCTTCCTTGTGTCACATGGAAAGAACTGTCTTGAACCACACATAAAATACACTAACACTAACAATAGTTGATGATCAAAAAAATCATAATATTTTATGAAACTTTATGAATTTGTGCTGGGTTGCATTCAAAGCTGTCTTGGGCTGCACATGGCCCATGGGCCACAGGTAGGACAAGCTTGAACTAATGCTTTCAGTGTCACATCTGAAAAGTCACCACCAAAACCAAGATCATCTAGATTTTTCTCTTATGTGATCTTCTAGGAGTTTTACATGTTCTTTATTTACTTAGGTCTGTAATACACATTGAGCTAATTTTCATGAAGGAGGAAAGGTCTGTGTTTAGATTCATTTTCTTACACAGACACAAGTTGTTCCAGCACAATTTGTTGAAAAATCTATCTTTTCTCCATTGTATTGCCTTTGCTTCTTTGTCAAAGATCAGCTGATTATATTTATGTGGATCGATTTCTGGGCTCTGTATGTTGTTCCAATTATCTATTTATCCATTTTTTTACTAACATCATACTGTCTTGGCTGCTATGACTTAATGGTAAATCTTCAAATCTGGTATTCCTCCAACTTTGTCCTAATTTTTCAATATCCTGTTGGCTATTCTGGACATCTTGCCTCTCCATACAAACTCTAGGATCATTTTGTTGCTATCTACAAAGTAACCTGCTGGTATTGTAATTTTAATTTTAAATCCCCCTTGTTCATTTCTGGTATATCAAAAAACAACTCACTTTTGTATATTAACTTTGCATCCTGTAACCTTGCTATAATTACTCATTCATATTTCCTCTGTTGAGATTTAGACTTACATATATAACTAACTGCTTATGGGATATTTTGAATGGTATGACACAAGGACTTCAAACTTAACTAATCTAAGACATAATTATTCTCCCACCCACATATTTTTGCCCAATACATTCTTTCTCTTATTTTTTCCTGATTCCGCAAGTGAAATAACCACCCACTTATATAATCTACATAAGAAATTAGAGACCTGAAAATCCTATTTGGTCTCTGTACTAGACACTGTCAGTGCTCTGCTGAGATATTTAAATTGGTTTTCTGGTTTTGTTTCTTTGTGTACTTCTCCAGGATCTTTGTACTTTTGTGTCTAATGGCTCACACCTCAATTCTTAAGCAAACTGTCCTTCGACTACTAAAGCTGTTTGGCCTGAAATTTAGAGTTACCTGGGGAATAATTCTGAGCCTATAGTTAAAGCTGGGTTATGCAGAAGTATGATATTTTCGCTAGATCTAGATGGCCTGTTATATGATCCCATAATACCTCAGAATTCTCTTTTGACTTAGTACTGTCACAAATATTTGTGCAATGGCTTTCTTTTCCTTTTTTGCATCCCTAAAGTCTTGCTCTGTTGCCAGGCTGCAGTGAGGAGTGCAGTGGCGCAATCTAGGCTCACTGCAGCCTCCACCTCCTCCTGAGTAGCAGGGATTACAGGTGTGCACCACCATGCTCAGCTAATTTTTTGTATTTTAGTAGGGACGGGGTGTCACCATGTTGACCAGGATGGTCCTGATCTCCTGACCTAGTGATCCACCCGCCTCAAACTCCCAAAGTGCTGAGATTTCAGGTGTGAGCCATCGTGCCCAGCTGAAATGGCTTTCTTTTTCTTTAGACTCTGACTCCATGAGATCAGGAAAGGTCTGTGTGTTCTCTTTTTCATCTTTGTGGTCTCAGCAAGTGACATAATATCTGACATATAACAAGTGCTTTATCAATATTTGTTCAAATTAATAGGTTAAGAATTCCTTCAACTATCAGCTATTGAAGGATTTTCCGAGAGATACTTAAATTGAACAGGCACGACCAGAATAAATGATTGCATCCGTTTGTTTTCAGGATCAGATAATTCTGTACAGGTGGGGACATGTATGCACATGTACACAAATATCTATAGCCACCAGATATGCTGCACTCTATTCTATGTACACATCAATGTAAGAGTTCTAGATAGATGCTTTATAAAATACCAAATGACACTAAGTATTGTCTCATGTAATTTTACAAAGAATACCCTACATTTGAAGTATTTAAAAGCAGGTATTACATATGTCACTTCTTCCCATGTGTCTTACTTTCACAGTCTTTCCCAACAAAAACAACAACTCAATTCAGATCACACTCACTTTTAATTTAGCTAAACACGCAACCTTCTACCTCTAACACACATTTCAAAAATCATAATGTTAGGTTATAAAAGAAAACTATCATACATTAACTATACTAGATGTCTTTTACAGTTTTATCATTGTGGTCATAAAAACCACAAAGAAGTAATACTGTTGCTACAGTCTTTTTTCTAAAAGATTTAACATCTTAGAAACTTTCCCGAAAATATATTCATTGTTTTCAGCATTGCTTCTTTGATTTCATACCAAACTTATGTTTATCACATGATTGCTCACCCAATTATACTACAAAATAAAAAGTGTCATCAAATAGTTTAATAGGAATATAGGAAAATGTAGTTTGGTTCATCAAATGATGCAGAAAATAATATAACAACAAAAAATCTGTTTGCAAGTAAGATATTAGTTGTACTAGAATCTATCCCCACACTTGCCATAAAACAGAAAGTACTGGTTTTTGAGAATATGGATAGACTAGAAGTGCAGGGACACAGTGAAATGAAGTTTTAAAAAAATACAATGGCAACATAATAAAGTATTAATGGCTAAATGTTCAAGGTGACATATTCTAGGTCGCATGAAGAAAAGACTACACCTTGTTCACATTGGTGTTTATGCTTTCACCTTGAGGAATTTTGCATTCATATTAATTTCTACATGATTTTAAGTAAAACTTTGGTGCATAAGGAGAGAAAATAACCAATCTAAGGTCATTGTCTCCTCTAAAAAAATATAAAAATATGTATTCACGTGTCTATGAATATGTATGTATGCATTCACGTATCTAAAATTTCTGCAAAGTTTCTGATTCTGGACTACTTTCATCTAATAAATCCTGTCACTAAATTATTTTGTTAGTGTTTATCATTTAAACCACATAGTTATAACATGATTTTTAAAACAATCTAGACATCCCTAGCTGAATCCTTCAAACTAAATTTAACATAGTTTCTTATATTAACACAGATAGTTAAATATGCTGTTTCTTGGTGAACTTGAAGCACCTGCTTTCAAAAATGCTTTACTTTTTGTCTTTTATTTACGGAGCCAAGCAGGCCAGCAAACTATCCCTCAGTCTAATTAGTTCTCTTTAAGGCAAGACAAAATGCAAAATGTGGGAAGGGAGAATACCAAGGACAGCACAGACCCTCCAAGCAGCTAGGCTGGCCCTGGCACACAGCAATACGCCTCCAAGAAGCACAGTAAACAAACTGACATTATGTCCTCGGGTTATCATTATCCTCGTTTTTTAAAAAAATAAAAACCAGCTGATTGGTCCCTCTCTACCACAATGATGCTTCAGGGCATGTATCTCACTGCTGGGGAGTGATTGACCACTGGGTATCATTAAAGATGGTAGGTAGAAAGGAGGTGGGGAGAGGAGAGTTTGGGGAGATGCGAGGAGAAAGACAAAAGGCAGGGTCGGAGGCAGCCACATGCTCTAGCTCCTCGTGGTGTCTTTCTCCCTCCTGGACTCTACTGACCTTTCACTCCAGAGCCAGCTGGAGCTGAGAGAGATTTAATTGAATGGATTCCTCAGATGTGTTTGGAGTATGGGTGACGAAGAAGGAGGAGGAGGGAAGGAAGGCTGGATACTGTGGTGAAAAGAGAGAAGGAGGGAGGGAACTTATAATGACCTTCAAAGGCTAATTGCCTGGCTCTTCTAGGCCCTTATTGGAGCTTGACTTGCACAGGGCTCCTGTTGTCTGGTCTAGCCAAAGCTCTCCAGCCCCCTCCCTGAACCCCAGCTTGAGAAATGCAGCAGCACTCCCCCGCGACCTCCAGTCCAATCAATAGCAGGCCGGCCAAAGTGGCTGCGGCTCCCCTCTGCCCCTCTTGGGCAGAGCTACATTAATAGGCTCCGCTCGTCCTACTTTACGAAACCATCCTCATTAATCTGAGACCAAGAAAAAAACAAAACAAAAAAACGAAAAACACAGAGGGGTACAGATTGACCACGCACTGATGTGTGTGTTTGTGTGTCTACGTGTGTTTGTTTTGGACTTCTTCAGCGTTTGTTTAATGGAATAAAATCAAAGCCAACAAGAGAAATCAAACCTCTCCTCTGGCACTTTCTCTCTATCTTGTTTCTGTTGTTTGTTTCTGAAATTATGAATCACCCGGAGTAACCAGATTAAGAGTTTATCCACGAACACTGTCCCTCCCTACTTCCCCCGCTCTCTAAACCCTCTCTTTATGGGGCTTTCATGTTTTGTGTGTGTGTATGCATTTGAGTTTTTTTTTTGAACATAAGTAAAAAGGAGTCAGTGAATGTCAGCTGAGTTAAATGGGTGACAAGGGAGATGGAAAGAAGAAAATTCATCCCTTCTTGTCTTTGAGAGCAATTTAATTAGGCCTGAGCCCCCTGTGAGTGGGTAAGAAAAAGCTGGGGGTGGCTTGTCTAGGCTTCCTCTAAAGGCAAAAGCGGCCTTGGACGCTGCGTAGGTGCCTGTACACACACAAAGGGTTTTTAAAGGATCATGTAAGAAGATCAACTGATAAGCAGCTAATTTTGGGTACTTAGGGAGCAAAGGAGCAAGCACACTCCCACTGGAATACCGAGGGAAATGGGATAAAATAAAAAGTAGGGAGGGAACATCTTAAGTATTTTGCTATTAACGCTGATCAGTAAAATTAAAGATTTATACCACATGACAGGGTGGTTAACTGTAGCTTTTGGAAAGCCTGTGTGTGTGTGTGTGTGTGTGTGTGTGTGTAAGTGCATGTGTATGGGGCTTGTATGTATGAAATATGAGTTCATATAGTGAAATACATCAAAATATAAAGTTTTTTTCATGAACTGCGCAGTTATTTTGAAAATTTTCATCAAAAACCACTTTTAAACTAATTGGAGTCTGCAGAAATGAAACCTCATTTTTGGTTCAAATGAATTTTCTGAAATGTCATTTGATTCGGGAAATATGACTGATCTACCCGATTTCGTGATAAGAAATGAAATGAGCCGTTGTCCTTCAGGATATCATAGACTTGAAATGGGGGTTTTATGGTTAATGCCATCAGATAGAAGTGTCCTACTTTGAAAGGAGAAGTCCATCCACCTCAGGGAAAGACTGAAGTCTGAATTCACCTTTAAATTCGCTGCTGCACTTAAGCTAGTATGGAGCAATGATAGGTGTGTTTTTCCTTAAGTAATTATTACAAAATAAATGGCAATCAATAAGGAGATGGTTGGTATCAAAAAGTTAATCGTTTTACACTCGCACATTTTCTATTCCACTTTTACATCCTAGTGTGGTGCCTGAGATGGAAGTCAGGAGTGAACATAGAGGTTACATTAATATATTTGGGCCACAGTATAGGATATTAAATTTTTAGAGGTATGATGAATACAGTCATTCTTATAAAGTGCTAATGTCAACAACAGAGAGGGAAAACAAAAAGAGAATACAATTGATAACAGCATACATGAAAGCGTACACGTAGCCAGAAGCAAGGGGAAGGATATCTGGGTCACTGATTCAGGCACAGACGAACAAAAAAGTATGTAGCCATACTTAAGAAAAAGAAAGCAATGGAACAGAGACAGTCATTCCGCACTGAGGTGAGTGTTTTAAATAGATTGCAAAAGACAGGAGAAAACTATTGCAATAAATTCATCCCATATGAAGAACACTCCTTGTGAACAAAGCTTACATCTGCTCCCTCACAAAACTACAGACCAGTATCTTGACTTTCACCAATCCCACCCTGCACTCCTGAACTGGGTGTTAATATCTTCCATGCAAATGCTTATACAGAGAGTCCGCATACCATAGACAGGTATATTTAGAGTTCAGCAACAAATGAAGATTCCCATGAAACGTAGTCAAAATGCAGTAGAAAAGGGCTGTAAGAAAGAAAAGATAAAATATAAGATAAGAACAAGATATGTTTCCGAGTAGTGTACTTCAATGCAGAGGGCAAGAGTGGGAGAGATAAGATAAAAGTAAAGAGAGCCAGTAGGGATGGGAAAGAGATGAAGAGACAGAAGGAAAGCAGCAAAATACACTCGACAGAAAGGAGAGTGAGGGTGGGATAATGAATTTAACATGTTTTACATTATCTAACCCTTTATTTTTTGAAAATATCTTTTATGTTTTAAAAAATACTAGCCTAATTACTGCCCAGACATGTGAGAACTTTACCCGTAAAATCATATATCAATGAGTTAATGCTAGGCAGTATTTGCTTACATGCAAAAAACAGCAAACTGCTTTACATTTTATCAATAAAATTGACATGCACATAGTTATGATATCAAATTTTATACATTGACTATTTGTAAATGCTGGCATGTTGCAGCTTTCTCATCACTTTCTTAGATGTAAAATCTACTTTATTAAAGGAAAATTACTTTTGGAAACTCAGAACTTCCTTGAAAACAGGCAATCAGAATTCTCAAATATTTAGGAGAGTCACTTACAGTGTAATCCTATATAAACCTAGAATAAGAGTTTTGCAGTTGGTTTGCTGATTAACATGTGACTATTCCACAAAATGAAAAAAAAAAAAACAGGCAAAATTTCAGCACCTCCATGAAAGCTAGATTCTTTTTTAAATTCAAGCTCCCTTTTCCAGGGAAATAGTTTGTATATCCTTGTATATATTTGAGACTTAACTACATATGAGATACTTTTGTGATATTAATTTCCTGGCATTTGTTTTAACTCCAAAAGCATACCTATAAAAGAATGTGAGAAACGAATAGTACACAGGTGATTCATAAGTGATTTATTATGGACATTGGATGATTTTTTCTGTTTTAAAATGTTTAATATTAATAAGAATGCATTAACTTCCTGAATTTCAACTCCTTAAGGTAAATCAGCTAAGTATGTGTAAAAAATAATAGGAGTGGATTTATTTGCCCAAATTTAAGCCAGGCAAAAATGAAAATTATATTTGGAACTTATACATAAAGAAACATGCTGTACATTTTCTTTTTTTAACTCTTGGTAAATACATATGACATACAGTAGTCCTAGAGCATGACATACATTTGTTTTTTCCCCCATTTTGTACAGCAGCCACTGAAGAAAGAGTAGTCCAGAAAGAATTACAATATCATAGGCACTGATATAGCAGTGCTAAGAAGAGATGACATAACTCAGCTTTAGATTGCACCCTCAAGAAATCATGTTGAATTTCACAACAGGTAAGCATCTTGACAAATCCTTCTGAGTATGATGAAAGCAGCTTGCAAAAATAGCATGAGAGTACATCCTGGATAACATCTCAGATACATCAATTTTGTTCCAGGGACCTTTACAGCACTGCACTTAACTGGAGGTACAGCGAGGTACTTCTTCAGCCACATCATTGATCCTGCTAAGCCCAGGCAAATAATCCTTTATATGCCAAATTTGTTGTTTAAAGGTTTAAAATTATCCTTTTTTACTTTGTAAATTTAGTCAACAGTATATTGATTATTTACACAGAAAACTCACTCTGACTTTCACATATACTACACATTAGCCAACTATAGAGGCTCCTTAGAGAGACAGTATTTTCAAATTTAGATATTCCATATGGTTATTCTTCTAAGTATGATTAGTTAACTGTGCTTATGTGGAGCAGAACGGAAACTGTTTTATTCCGCAAATACCACGATCAAATCTTCTAAGCTCTGCATTGAGTTATTCATTTATTTTTTTTTCATTCAACATCTATTAACTGAACGTTTTCTCTATGCCTAATTGTGTGTCGTTTCTTCACTATGATGTTACCAGCAGTGAGCATATTTCTTGACGTATAGTAGGCATACAGCAAATATATCAAATTATTGATTAAAATTATTGGTACTGTTAAGTAATAGCAGCACAAAAGTTGTACTTAAAAAACTAAAATTGCGTATGTCTTTTTTTACATTTTTTGTTTTGTACAAATGTATAGGAAATGTGCAATTTTGTTACGTGTATAGATTTCATAGTGGTTAGGTCAGAGCTTTTGGGCAGAAATTCCATGAATCTTATCTGAATTCGAACAGGAAATTATCATTCAAGCAAAGACACAATTATGTGCCTAATAAGCACATAAATTTACCATACACTGGAGGAAAATGTATATTATCTTGTTGCTAACCTACGCCTCAAGCACACAAAATTACATATAATAGGGTTTAGAAATACAGCAAAATCCCAGATGTAATCTAGATCAAGAGATGATTCCATCGTCTTACAAAGAGTAGGGGAGGAAAATTAAGGAGTCCTGGTCAGAGAGAATTGCAGAGACGAGAAAAGAAGGTGCTAAGGACAGAAGCAACATTGTTTGCTGAGCAGAGATCCTGTTACAGAATCAAGAAGCAACTTCAGAGAAGCACTGGAAGTCATGAAATACGAACACCCAGCAAGTAGGTCATCAGTATTTACATCCTATGTCTTTGCATTAGGACGCAGTGATTAAAGAATTCAGTTGACACGGCCCCCTTCATATATGTGCTGTTCAAACCTGCTGGTGTCAGAACGTCCACACTTATCAGGGGTACTCCCTGCACAAAACATCAGTATCTATCATGAAGAAACAGCCCATTGAGTGTGTAATACAGTGTTTGTTGACATTTCAGCTACTGTAACTCAATCTCAACACTACTTCTGACAACTACAAATTCATGGTTAGAAATAAGGAAGTTAAAGGAAATTAAGATAATTGAAAGGCCATATGACCCCCGAATTTTTCAACATTCTCTGAAGCTATGAAGGTAGATATCAGATTTAACCATGTAAACAGAAGAAGGAGAAATAAAACTTTACATTCTTTTCACTATTTTCAAATTATGGGGGCCACAATGATCACTAAAGACACTAACAGATTTAAAGTGAGAGAGAAAAGATGTGATATAATTGAAATTCTTAGAAATTATACTGTTCTTACATTTTTCTCTAGGACTATGTACTACATGGTAGATATACAAAAATAGTGGTTGGGGCCGGGCACGGTGGCTCAAGCCTGTAATCCCAGCACTTTGGGAGGTTGAGGTGGGCAGATCACTAGTTCAAGAGATTAAGACCATCCTGGCCAACATGGTGAAGCCCCATCTCTACTAAAAATACAAAAATTAGCTGGGCGTGGTGGCGTGCACCTGTAGTCCCAGCTACTCGGAGGCTGAGGCAGGAGAATTGCTTGAACCCAGGAGGTGGAGGTTGCAGTGAGCCGAGATTGTGCCACTGCACTCCAGCCTGGTGCTTGGCAACAGAGTGAGACTCTGTCTCAAAAAAAAAGTGGTTGGAAAATAATATGTGAGTGAATGTGAATAAAAATACATCTGTTTATAAAAGACATTTTTGTAAAAAAAGAGAATTACTATTGAATGCTAAATATATTATATCCTATTACATATTTCTGAGATATTTCA